>OY829914.1:134912628-135022035 GCA_963691935.1 Nephrotoma guestfalica | reverse complement strand
AAAAATGATGGATTATGAAGGAAATATAATATAGAAAACAGCTAATCATAAATTACCTACACTATATTCTCAATGCACAGAAGAAATACGGAAACGGAAAATTCTATCGCTAATCAAACCAAAATAAAAATATAACAATTTATTACACAAACGCTGAATAATAGGATGAAGGAACATCACCAAAATAGCTCTCTCCGAAAATCTTCGAAATCAAAGCGTGGAAGAAACCACCTCTACAAACAATCGTAGTAAAATGTACCAAGAGAATTATGCAATGTCCATCCAGGAGCTAAAATTACCTCGAAACGAACCCAACAGACGGCATGAATCTTCCCACCATGAAACCACTACCATCCACCAAGCGACCTCCTGCCAACACCACCATTCAACAAAAACCACGCTTCACAAAGCCGTGACGAATCCATGACAGATCACAAACGAACCATGGCAACCCTACAGCCCAAAAACTTCAGCGTACGACCGATCATACCAAAACTCCCAAAATGATTCAGCCTCCGCCAAATCGACGGCAAACTCCAACAAAAACACCCGAAGCATTCAGCAAAGAAACCAATTTGGACATACAAATCCAACATTCAGGCAATGATTCAATACAAAACTGCAAATCGCCCTCATACACTAACAACTGAGAACTACCTCAAGTCCTAAACAAAACAACTCAAAACAGTCAAAAATACTTTATAAATACAGGTAACGACAGAACACACATGAACACAACTCTCCGCAAGTTGAGAAACACAACGTTCCACGAACAACCACCACAAACCGCAGACACCGAGCCATTACTCACCATGAACGAAACCCATTCAAATCACTCCAAATATCAAAAAGGATTCACTGCAATACAGCTGCAGCACATCCTCGCCGCACATCCTGTGTAAACCAATCACACACATACACCACTCGTCAAAATCTAATCCAGTTTCGCACCACAGAGAAAAAGTATAACCCCCTCCCAATCGCCAAAAATATACATTCCTTTATATGTACAATATTCATTTTGCGCGATCTCGACCTGCGACAACATCCACCCCTTGCCGATGACGCCCACCGAGGTCGACAAGGAGAGGTCAACGTCAGCCGCCTCTCCACAACGACGGCAAAAATCTCACAAAGTTAACAAAAGTCTAAAATATTATACATATAACAAATCAACAAATTATGAACAAATAAAGTCTAATCGACTTTCCCAATTCACAAATTGAATCATCCACATTCAAGAACATTTAGTGCAAATCCAAAGAAATTCGCCCATTTAGACAACGTAATACGAAGTCTTAGTGTAATCCACTACAAAAATATAAATACAACCGTGAAAGAGCAGAGAATATTATAAGATCATTTTGTTTATATTTTGCGCATCCCATATACCATATTTTCACTTATATGTATATCCCATAGAATTATATACTATAGAATGAATGTAATGATCTTTCCCATATAAGATTTGCTGTTTCACGTGTCACAAGCCAGAGCAGGATGGTTATATAAAAAATGCATATGGCGGTCTCATATGTCAAAGATTCAACCCCCTCAAACCAGTTTTTGTTTTTGTTTTAAATTACGCGTTTAATTTTGTGCTCTTAAAAAATCGTGAAAATATTAATTAAAATAATTAAAAAATAATTAAAATATTATTAAAATAGTTAGTGGATTGTGTGTAGTGTATCATTTTAGTAATGAAAATTACAAACATTTAATAAAATGAAGTGTCTCGTGAAAAACTGTTTAAATACGCCTAAAAAATTTCAAGAAGGAATTTCGTACCATCGGTAAGTGTTTATAAAAAAATAAAATGTAAATTATGTTGAAAAGAATGTGATTTGTGGTAAAATTATCCTTAATTTAAGTTATAAACCAGATAAAAATAAGAAAACAATTTTGGTTATTGACGTGGGTAGCATCTTTTAATAAACATATGTTTTTTACCAGTGCCGCATTTTTCTTATTTTATTTCATGTGCTAAGTGCTTTGCTTTTCATAATTTATTTTTATTTTGGAATAAGTACTGTAAATACAATTTTTTACAGAAATTATAATGTAAACATTTGTTTTTAGTTTACCAAAATATGGAGAATTGCAAAAGCAATGGTTGAAGCCTCATCAGATGATATTTCTATTGACCAAGTTTCAAAAGTAGACGAATCGAATATGTATGATGAAGATTTTCTTGGATACCCAATTATACTAAGTGAATTTTCAATTAATGTTATTGAATACATAGGAGGATTTATAGTCCGATATTAATTTCGAAAATTGAATTGTGAGGACTGTTGCACATTAATACAACAATGTAACTCTTATACCTCGCTAATCAATTTAAAAAATAAGGGTGGTCTGGTAACTCCTTCGTCGTCAGTATTAAAAATTTGTAAATATTCAGAAGCTGTATTAAAACGGGAATTGGCTATTGCGGACTACAAAAACATAACGCAACTAAAATCTAGTTCTAAATTGTTAAAAAAAATAAGTTATAACGTTCTTCACAACCTAATAAGTGTAAATATTTTCAATGATGAAGATCAATATAGTCATTCTCAAGAACACGTTAATTTGTTAACTCATTCTATCATAGAAAAATATTATGACATCCGATTGAATTATTTTTGTAACCAAAGGTCATATAAATTAACGAAAAGAAACAAGTTTATTTCTTTATTACATTTCAAAGGAATGTGAAATAAATAAGCGTAGTGGTTTTATAATTATTATTTTTTATATTTTATAATTTTTTATTACATTAATATTATATTTAAATAAAAATAATTAATGTACTTTATTAAAGAAATAAAAATGTAATTAAATATAAATAATTTTTTAATTTAAACTTCCTAACTTCACTGCATTCGATCGAAAAAAATTTTAAATATGGCCCTGTTAATTTATATGCTTTCTCTTTTACCCTCCGAATTTGTGACGCTTGACAGTTCTTTACATTCATTCTATATACTCTATTTCTATGGTATATCCTTAAATAAAAAAAATTAAAAGAAATAAGGATTTCAGTACAACATGCAATAAAGACTTGATATCCAAATTTTAAATTAGCTTTTTGGTCGTAATTTGTTCAACTTTTCCAAGAAAATACCAACTACTCATATAACGAAATTCAACAAAATCACTGTGTACATAAAAAACTATAAACAATACGTATGCGAGAGAAAAAACAAAATTATAAAAATTAGAGACCACGACAGTATTTTTCATAGAAACAGATTACATAGAATGAATGCTAGCAACTGTCGTCACAAACTGATTCATACCACAACAACACAAATAACTCATCCATACGATTCATTGATTATTATGTAATAAAATATAATGTATAATGTAAAATAAAGTAATAAAAATAACACTTAACTTAAGCATCCTTTGTAATCAAAAAAGTCCTACAAATTGAATATTAACATACAATGCGTACGATGCATTCAAACAACGGTGTCGAAAAACATATAAACGAAATTGTTATATGCATATCCTACACCATTGCAAGCGCACCGCACACAAATTAATATATTAACACAATACGTATAACTTTTCACTTTACTTATTACTTCTTTACACACAAATTATTATTAATATTATTATTTATTTATTTCACAAGACATATATTAATAAATAATATTATGATTAATATTATAATTAATCAATTATTAACACATATTTAAACTATTTATTTATTTATTTAAAGGAGAGACAAAAATCACGTCTTTCCTTTACGACGTTCAATCGCCGACCTTCTTTTATTGACCCGATAAATAACAATAAATAAAAATATATAAATAATAAATTTGTTATATAAGTTTGTTGTTAGCCCCTAATGAATCCGACAATTTAAACTTTCTTGCTTCCTCACATTGCGTCGAAGTACCAAATAAATTTTTTTTTCGTTACTTTTGTAATTAAAGTGGGTTTTGTAGCAATGCTAAGTAGCTGCCTTGCTTCATCTTCTATGACGTAAATAAAGAGGTTTTAATCGACGAGCTTAAGGGGCAATAGTCAACCAAATCTGTTGAACAATAAAAGTTGAGGATTTGAAACATTGCTTCAAAACAGCGTAGGTAAATTGGATCATTGAATTGACAATTTATTTATTTTTACTGTTTGTTCTTAAAAAATACGTTATCTCTTATTTTCAGTAAAAACTAAATAAGACTAACTTAATCATGGGAAATCACACCTATTTATGTAACTATTTCCATTTAGATTCGAATTACAAGCCAGTAAAAAATTATATACACAATTTAATGACCTACAATTTTTCATGATTCGCCTTGCTATTGATTTGCGTTGCGTTCAGGTTTGTTATCATGCCATATGCTGATATTGCCTCTATCAATGTTGAATGCATATTTCTTATCTTGTATGGGTTCACAACTCCTCTAGGAGGTTGAGTATGGTCGTTTATTATCACACCTGCTTTCCTTAGTGGTTCTTGGTATGGTGTACACTGGTTATCTTGATGTATTAATGTAGCCTTTGGAAGTTTTCTTTGAGATTTTTGATTTGTTTGGTTGTCTTATTAACAGGAGTGTACACAATGTGGAAAGCGATATGCCTTCAGAAAGCGCTAACATCCAGGGGTGATAGTTGATATTTTTAGAATAAACATTATTCATTTGTTTCCTGTTCTGAATATGTTCTTAGAAGAGTATGACAATGTGTGCGGAGTATGACGAGTAACTTGAAGATTTTACAGTGCTCCGTGGATTACCTTCATCTCACTTCTCATTTCATAGGAATGAAATTATTTGTTTTTAACCATTAGTGTCCAGCTAAACAAGTCTATACTAAAAAGTTTCTTGTTAGTGACTGGTTGCTTGGCCCGAAATTAGAGTTCATGGTTTCGTTCCTGGTATTGTTTACCAGAATTTTGTTTTACGAAATATACTGGGTTGTTATTTTTGTTTCTGATGTGACATGACATTGACTCCTAGTCCTCATTACTAGTGGTACAATTCAACTATCGCGGAATTATTTTATATGGGAATGTTTTTGTGCGAAATTATTATGATTTATTGTTGTGAGTACCCTTCGCTTCGGTTTAATATGATGTTATGGATAACTTTATATAAATGGTGTGTTGAGAACTAGTGGTTTGATCATAATTACTGTTGAGTCTTCATCCCCTAATTTTGGTATCTGAAGTATATATAAGTATATAGTTTATTTAATTATGGCAATTTTTGACTTACTGGAGCGTTTCGCCTTCAGGTGGTGTTGCCATCTTGGTTGATTATAAGGAATCTTCTTGCTTGGGAGTTCCAGCTTTGTTGAAACGCGTCTTGTATGTCTTCTAATATTGTACTGATGATGTGGATGTTTATTATTGTTGCTATCCGTTCGATTTCCGTTAAAATTATCGTGTAGGCTATTGTGGTATTTATTCATCATTGTTCTATTTACCGTATTAATGATTACTTCTATTCTTTTATTACCCTGATCATTTACTCTAAACTGTCAGTTATTTATCATCTAGTTTAATACAAAATATTCTACTTATTGATTATGTAATTCCAGTTTGGTTAGGTACATACAATTTTAATGATTCCTGTTTCAAATTTTGTAACTTTTGCTCCACCTTCAGTACAATGGTTTCGCAAGGATCTCCCAATTAATGGTAAAAAAATTTCCGAATAGCCAATCCGCCTGGTCTCGTGCGGTAAAATGCAAACAAAACATATAAACAAGGTTTGTTTAAAATTTAATTTACAATCTTTTTATTTTTAATCTTGTTTTCGTAAATTCTATATATTTTTCAAATTATTGGAGGAAAAGCGAAAAAGCTCCTATGAGCTGTTTCTTCCAGTGGATCGATCTCGGCCAAACATCATTGAGATTTCCCAATTTATGAGAAAAGCTTTAATATGAAGTTTCACTCCGATCAATCAATCAATATATGCTGCTCAGGGGCCAAATTTTCACTGAAAGACAGTTGTTTTTGTCAAAAACCGTCATTTCCACTTATTTTGGAAAACTAAATGGAGCCGGTATTGTTGAAAACTTAATTTAGAATCGTTAAGTTCATAATCGGTTTTCTCGTAAATCATATAATTTTTAAAATAAAAGTAAAAACTGAAAAGCTCATATGGAAGCCGTCACTTTTGGTGAACCAATTTGTGGAAATAGTTTTGGTATGAAGTTTTGTTTTGATCGAACAGTCCATCTGGGCTGTAAATCGAACGAATTTTTGTTGAAAAACGGTTTCTTGTAGAAAATCGTAATTTCTTCTTAAACTTTCGGAAACTGATTTATGGCGGTATTATTGCAAATTTGATTCAGAATGGATCAGTGGCTTTACAAGTTAATGATCTACCTTACAAAATATCTGCAAAAATAACGAAAAAGCTCCTATCTCTCCGGCCTTTTTGTGAAAAATTTTCTTTATAAGATTACAGTATTTTCTTCTATAGGCTTTCGAGGCGAGTATCGCGGTTTTTGTCTTATGATACAATACATTTTTAGGTAATGGGTTCAATCTACGTAACTAAAATTTTCTTTGACAACTATGTCTCTGTTTATACTGGATACAAAAATAAATTCCGAATATTATTTTATTCCTTCAGCTGACGATTCTGTGTGGAATCGTTTCCGGTGTTTGAATTTTCTGTTTCATGTTCACGTCAAGTGGTATCATTTTCAAAATTTTCTTACTATAACCGCCACCTTAAATTTTTTAAATTTTTCTCTAAAGTTTTGATAAAATCAGAAGGTTTATGGCCGGTTACAAGCATACATTTATTACCGTGTAGGTACGGGTTGTATTTTTTTATAACTCAAGTAATCGCTCCTCTCTCATATCGACATCTTTATTTTTTCAAAAATTTAGTTTTGTAATATTTTAAATATCTTTTAGAACGCGTCTATAATAACCTACAAGCCCAAGAAATTGTGCGACTTTAGTGGCTAGTTATTTATATTTTGCAATTACCCGTTCTGGATATTAAGATGCCCGAGGAATTTAATTTTTTTTAGGAATTCGTATTTGTGCAACTAAATCTTTAGGTTGAAATGTGCAGCACGTTTTAAAATTTTACAAAGATGTTCAATATGGTTTTCCAAATTGGAACCAACAATGCCATCCAAATATACGTATGAAGCCATCCAAATATACGTTGCAAACTTTTCCCACCAGGCCGTTTAACACATGGTACTTTGAAACGTTGCAGAGCCGTCTTTTAAACCAAAGTGCGTTCGAGTAAACTCAATTTGGCCGTAAAAATATTACGATTGCTTTAGGCTGCCAAAGTATTTCCTCAAATTGAGGAATTTTAAATTTATCATTTATTGTCTTTTCATTTAATTTTCGATAGTCTATCACGACTATCACCTTTTGGGTTCCAGAGGCGACTGATTTTTTCAGCACCACTCAAATTGGCGACGAGTATGGACTCGTCGCTCACTATCTAATAATTCTTGTATTTGGTCGGTAACATCCTTTTTGTAATGATCTGGATACCTGTGGGATTTTATATAAACTGGATTTTCATTTCTAAAACATAATTTTATGTTTAATTTCTATTGCTGATGAAAGCTTTTGTTGTTGTTTTAGGACTACTCCTTGATTGTTATAGATTATTTAATAAGTTTCCCTTCCTCGATTTTACTTAAATGTTTCGTCCGGATTCAACTTTCAATTTTTTTTCGTTTATGGGGGTATTTAAACTAATTAGAGTTGGTTTGATTGTCTCGGAACTGTTTGCTATTAGGCCTAGATTGATTAATTTTGAAGGTAGTTCTGGATTATAGGTTGTTTGCCTAACAGTGGTTTTAAAATGTTCGGCATTGTATCTTCCTGGTAAAATTGTGAATTCGTCATTAAATTTTGTGTAATCAAAAAGTATCCAAGCACCATTTGCCTTGGTGTTAAAAGTTTCAAAGTGAGTATACATTTTGATATAATCGGTGAATTTTAATATTATAATATTTAATTATATTATACCAGTTTTGCAGTCGATAGCCTTCAATGCTGCCATCAATTGGAATCCTAAAATTCATCAACAAATTTGGGGAAAGAAAGTTGATTATTCATTTTGTGGAAATGTTTCGTGTTCGACGAATGCTTTTCGCTGTTGTTGGTTTGGATTCTAACTGGCTTTTTGGGATAATACTTGGGTTTTGGTAATATTAAGCGACAACGACATATTAAGCGAAATGTGCCTCAAGAGTGTGATGTGTGTGGTGTCTTAGTGGTTTACGTATTAGCCGGTACGGTTTCAAAATAATGTTGCATGTTGGTGGTCTTACGTCACACGTAAAGTGTAACAGAAGGTTCTCGACTTACCGAAATTTACTTGTAAAGATTATAGAAAAATTCAAATTCAAAATATAGAGTTGGCCGGTACGTAAATGAAAGTTGCTACAATAAATTTTGTGGATTAAGATTAATGTCAAGACAAATTATGGTAAAATTTGTGGGTCATTTTAATCAGGCGGCCGCAGTTCTAGTTATGGTTTTTCTTTCTGAGCTACCTTTCAACCGTATCCTGCTTTGGTGTTATCGGGTTCTACTTTTGAACCTTGTGCTGGATAGGTATCGAGACAACAACATTTTTCAAGGATGCGAATTTATTATTTGTTTTATTGTGTTATTAAAAAACATATTTTCAATTTGTAATGATGAGTGTTACTAATCGGTCAAGACCGACCGAGAGTGATTACCTAAGCTAATGTGCGTGTGAGTCAGACCTTGTCGTTCTATTTACTTGCAAGGCACTACGTTGTGACCTCAACTACGAGCTATAAATAATTATCATCGTTCTCAAAGGATTTCCGAAGAATGACCGCGCCAAATTTATGACAGTTAGGTTAAACTCTCAGAAACTCAAGCATTAAATCGATTAATTATTTGATTCTAGCCACTGCAAAATAAATAAAATATTTTTACTTTTATTAGAGCTTCATTTAATTAATTTTACATTTCGGAAGTTTGAATATTAGAAAAAATCTATAAATTTATAATTTTATCGATTTTTTATGTATCCAAACTTAAAAGTAGTCTCGTACTTATACGATATGCACATTCAATATAACCCATTTACTGTAGTTTGTTAAGTTTATAAAACTTATATTTTTGTTTAATAAAGTTATAATTTTTGTTTATCTCTAAAGTTTTACAAAATCAAAACTTTTACAGTAAATATGTGTATACGATATATATAAAAAGTGGAGTACGAGTAGGCTATTATAGCTTCTGCTTACCTAACACAAATAATGTTCATACAAATATATATATATATATATATATATATATTTGTATGAACATTATTTGTGTTAGGTAAGCAGAAGCTATAATAGCCTACTCGTACTCCACTTTTTATATATATCGTATACACATATTTACTGTAAAAGTTTTATATATGTATGTATGTATGTATGTATATATTTATATATATATATATATATATATATGTATGTATATATATATATATATATATATATATATATATATATATATATATATATATATATATATATATATATATATATATATATATATATATATATATATATATATATATATATCATTACACTTCTATTGCTTAATTTATATATTATTTATTCCCTCCAATTATTGTTAAAAAAATTCTGCACAAAATATATAAAAGTAATCAAAACTCTAGTATTAAAATAAGAACAAACAAATTTCAACAGATTGCTCCAGAAACCATAAAAGATATTTAAAAAATTATCCCTCAAATTATGTCAAATAAAAAATCATTCCTTCATCAGATAAACGAAATTGAAATATTTCGAGAAAGACAATGGCATACAATTTACATTTCAGCAATACCACCAGGATAAAGAAAGCTAAAGGTATTTTCAAATATTTTGAGATACTGACACGGTTTCAAAATGACTTAATAATAAAATACTAATATATTGTATTCCTTGTATAGAAGAATCTATTTAACAACAAAGAAAATAATAATTAATTATAATTTAATTTATTACGGGTTTCCTTTCTCATTATTATCATGTATTTTATTTTTGGAAAATGGATAATTAATTATTATTAACTTTATATTGTAAGTATATATTATATTGCATACACATGAAGAAAGTTATATGTCAAAGTGTTTTAAAATTACAATTTATATTTAAAATATAATTTAATTATGCCAGTAAATTAATTTATTATGTTATATACTAAAAATTGTTATTTTTGATCGTTTAGTAATTAGGAAAAACAAAAACATTTAATTACAATATATAAATTATTTGTTTTAGGTGATTCATAAGTATGTTTGTACATTTGTATCTGGTGAGATTTTGATTTGAATGCAAAAGAATGATACAAAACAAATGTTATCGATTAATTAATTAAAAATGATGCCGATTAGACAGGTGTTTCAGACTTTTAGCTATTTTATTTCAGATAAACGTATGTTACAATCTTTCACTGAAATGGTTAAATAACGTTATTAAACTTTAACATTTAAACAAATTGAGTTGTTAACACTATCTGAGTAATAATTTAAAACGTCTATAACAACAAAGCTTAATATGCAAATATACAAAAGTAAAAATTATGAAAATATTAATATTGAAATTTTATTTAAATATTAAAAATAAATAAAAAATTAAAATATAAGAAGTATTACAAATACTTAAAATAATAGAAACAATAATAAAAATATTTAAAATGTCTAAAATAACAGAAATATTATAAAACATATATGATACTATAAAAAAAATATGTTATGTAATTGAAAAATATTAAAAGTATTTGAAAACATCAAAAATTAAAAACATATTCAAAATTTAAAACATAAAATTCAGTTAAAATATAAAAAGCATTAAAGAAATGTAAACAATAAATTGTATATAAAATATTAAAAATGTAGCAGAGCCATCTCTGATATAAAGACCAATAATATTGAAAGATACCCTTTATTTAGAGGGTAAATTTTTACCATGTTCCTATAAGAAACAATGTAAAATAATAAATTTTTTAATTTATGTTAAGGAATGAAAATTTAACTAAGTAACTAAATATTTTGTTTTATACGATTAAGAACAAAAACACAAATTTGGAAATCAGCCAATATTATATAATATTTAATTATTGAAAATAAATTTAGTTTTAGTCATGGAGGTTAGTAAAAAAATATCCAATTGATTCCCCACAAATTATGCGTAAACCCAATTTAAAGATTCACTAGTAACGAATAAACCATGAGTTTCGAGAATCTCAATTATTACACAATTAACATTCCGATTCTGCTAGTCGAGTGGTTTGTAGTTTCAAAATGTATGACAAGTTAGTCAGTAAACAATTAAAAACTGGCATTTTGAGTAAAATGTAAATTTTTTGAGGTGACTAGAAAAAATATAAAATATGCCATTTGTCGTTTTATGTGACTAACCATATTACATTGTTTGACAAGGCCACCGGTTCGTTTCACAGTAAATGAGTCACTTGAAATAACACGATAAGTGGAATAGGGAAAATTCAAATTCAATTAAAATCAAATTTTACTTATTATTTAAATTTTTAATGAAAATGAAATGTTTGATGAAAATTAAATTAAAAGTAAGTAACATTTGCAATGAAAATTATTGAATTTTGTAATTATGTGTTATCAATAGAAAAATGCAACTATAGTACCAGGAAGTACTGCTTGATACGTCATGAAGTGTATGTCGATAGTTTCTTTTCTGAACTGTAGATACTAGTAATGTTCCTAAAGAGTTTCATATATTTAAAAGTTTAACAAAATGTTGAATGTATAATTTAAATTAAATCTTAGCAAAGGTCCATAATATAATTTTTAATTGATATTTTTCTAAAATTTGCTGCATTTTTCACCGCGTTTAACGGTTCACGAGTTATACAAATAAAATCATATTTATTTAATTATACTGACATTTACAGTCAAAGATAGGAGTCTTCGACACAAAATTTTTCGCTTTCGAAATTTTCAATATTTTAACAATGAAAATGTTTACGGCACCAAACCTATGAAAGAGTCACGAAAAAACGTTAAGAGAATGTGTCATGAAAATTCGTTATGTTAGCAAAATAAACCACATAACTCACTCATTCCTTGAAATGGGTAAGCCTCTAACTTGGTAGAGCCCGACCCGGTTTAAAAGAATTTGCCAGCTATCCGCCATGCACCCCATGCGGCAATTGTTCTCGCAGCTCAGTCGTTAAGAGGAAATAGCGTAGGTCTTGGGGTGCTCAAGTAATGGCCTTGTTAACCGCTATTGAAGAAGGAAGGGAGGTTGAGTGGGGTACTGGACCCCTAAGTAATGGTAGCATCATCAACCCATTATGCGGATCGAATCAACCGTATATTTAGTTTAAATTTTGATTTTAATTTCTCAAAAATATAAAAAAAGAAGATATTGGCCCCAGGCTCATGATCGTTGTTAGTAAGATAGGGGTGTTAAGGTGGTTCTGGTAGAAAGGAAAGAGGTTGACCACAACAACAATTCCTGTCTCGAAAGGCAACCAGAAGAGCACCCTAATACCTGGGCCGGTTTTAGGTTAGTTATTTTCCTTTTTACTTACCATAAACAAAATAAATATACAGTGCTGCGAAAAAAGTAGGGCAAACATATTTTATTGCAAATTGGAGTCTTTTTTGCTACAATTACAGAACTTTTGAAAGCAATTGGTTTATTGTTTCATTTTAAATACATATATGACGTAATTTTTTGAAAACAAAAAAATGTACCTGCAATTTAGGGGCAAAACCCCAAAAATGCCAAAATATTCAAAATACGTTTGATTGGAGTTAAAGTAATGGAATAAATTAAACATCTATTTTTTAATTTTTTTTGTTTTTTATTGATTTATAGAAGATCTTACTTTAATATTAATATTTTTTTGGATCGCCATTTGCATTTATTACAGCGATACATCTCCGATTCATTGAATTTGTTAAATTATAAAGGCGTAGGAGGTATGGATTCCCAAATCGTCATCAGCAAACTTTTTAAAGCATGAATCGATTCAGGATGCTTTCTTGCTACTTCTAGCTTCATTATAGAGATATTTTCATATTTTCAATGGCATATAAGCCTGGATTATATGGGGGCCAGCTCAACACATCGATACTTCTTTCTTCGAAGTACTTTTTTATCTTTAAATGAAGAGATAAGAAATAAGCAAGTTTTTAACAAATTATTTATGTTTATCTGAAAGGCAATTTTTCTATCTACAATTCAAAATTAACAAATCACAACTTTGGCGGTATGCCACGGAGCGTTGTCCTGTTGAAAAATAAATTTGCAAGTCTCGCCAAAAACCTTTAACACAGAAGGCTGAAATTCGTTGTGTAGGACCTGAAAATAGACAGCTGGTGTAATGCTTGAAACAAGCAAGCACAATCGACCGGTTTCATTTCCAGAAAAGCATCTCCAAACCAAAACTCCTTCATTTTTCGGTGGAAATCTTAAAAGACATTCGTTGCTAAGCCTCTCGCCCGGTTTTCTTCTTAGATTTCTTCCATCTCCAACATGCAGCTTGAATTTTGATTCATCGAAGGAAATCACATCATTCCACATCTCTGGAGTCCAAGAAATATGCTCCTGGGCCCACATCAAATCTTTTTTTTTCACTAGTAATGTGAACTCAGGCTTCTGGACTGGTTTAAGTACTCTCAAAACAGCTTTAACAAGTCTTTTTCTCACTAAGCTGGCTGAAATTTCTTTTCTCGTTGCTCGTTCAACATCCCGTCTTAGGTCCGATGAAGTTTTAAAACGGTTGCGACGACACTGGAATATTATGAAACGATCTTCCACTGGCGTTGTCTTTCTGGGTCTTTCAGAGCCTTTCTTGCTTTGTGTACTGCCCATGTGAATGTTTAATCTTTCTGCTATTTCACGCGTGGTTAAATTTTCTAGCGCCAAAATCATAATATTGGTTTTACACTGCTCACTAACTTTTCCCATTTTGTAACTAAAATTGCACTTTATTCTTTATTTGTCTAGGATCACTTACAGAATAACTTAATCTTACAAAATATGCACTATTTACACTCAAAAAAAAATTACGGGCAATAAATCATCTGTTCGCTAATGATGGCCAAGAACGGTAGGCGTAAAATAAAATAATTGCTTGACCAATTTTTTGTACATCAGTTGCGGGGTTGTACAGGTGTAATAAAAGCAAAAGGCGGTCCAACAAAATATTAATATTAAAGATTGAACTCCAAAAATCAATAAAAAAAATTACGTCATACATGTATTTAAAATGAATCAATAAGCCAATTACTTTCAAAAGTTTTGTAATTTTAGCAAAAAAAGACTCCAATTTGCAATAAAATATGTTTGCCCTATTTTTTTGTCCATATATTTTTTATAGATTTCTCACTTTTTCTCTTTATATCGCTATAAATAAATGCACTCAACTCTTTTAATCAATTCTTTTATAACTTAAAACTTTTATTTTACATGGAACTTTTTGTATCGATTTTATCTTATTAAACATATGTCAATTATACCAAAAATGTATTAAATTCTACCCAACTTAACGAATTTCAACACTTTACTGTCGTAATGACACGACGCTACTTCACCCCCCACCCCAAACCATAGTTTCTAATTTTTTTTTTCAATTTTCGCGATATTTATACGGTTGATTATTGTAGGGAAGAGAAGAAAAACAGGTCGAACAACTAGAAAATTCCCACAATCAAACAACGCGTCTGTGCTGAATAAGCATAAATATTGCTCACATAAAATTAACTTCTCCGAATTTACTTGACGATCAACATAGGAAGTATATTTTTGCAAACATTATGCATCACCAAATCAAATTTTGTAGAAGAAGAAAAAGACTACGTTTGTAAACAATATGGTATGCAGTCATTACAATGTTGCACAGCATACGTGAAAAGAGGAATATTTGACCTAAATATGAGTTTCTTGGGTGAAGTTGTTATCTTCAATTTATGAAACATAAGATCTTATAGCACATAATACAGGGTGTCCGCCGGGAAGGAATACTACTTTGTTTATGATTTTTGATTAAATGAAAGAGAATGGATCTTATATTGATAAATGTTTTATTTAATGTCGGCAATTATGTATGGAATACAATATCAGATAAATGTCCGCCTCTGTTAGCCTCACAAATGCGAGCTCTTTTGAGTACATTTTTCATTACATTCTCATACATTTCACGCGGTATTTCATTAACTTCATCACGAATATTTTGTTTGAGTTGCTCAAGCGTTTCTGGTTTGTTTGCATAAGCCTTGCTTTTTAGATATCCCCACAAAAAGAAGTCCGGAGCAGTCAAATCAGGCGACCGTGGAGGCCAATCAACATCACCATTTTTTGAAATAACTTGTTGTGAAAAGAGTTCTCGCAGTAATTCCATTGTAATCCTGGCTGTATGCGATGTGGCACCGTCTTGTTGATACCACATGTTAATCAAGCCCAAAGTATGCAGTTGTGGCGTTAAAAAGTTTTCAATCATATCACGATATCGCTCCCCATTCATAGTTACCGTTACGCCGTTTTCATTTTCAAAGAAGTAAGGTCCAATGATTCCTCCTGACCAAATTGCACACCAGACTGTCACTTTTAATGGATGTAAAGGTGACTGATGAATAATGTGAGGGTTTTCCATTGCCCAGAACCTACTATTCTGTTTATTGAAATATCCATTTAAATGAAAATGTGCCTCGTCACTCATTATGATTTTTCACAGTAAACGATGATTGATTTTGATAAAAAATTTTAACGATTAAAACACGATGGTTTATCGAATATTTTTCCATAATAAATTTGCCACGTGTCTACTTCATGACTGCCAAGTATGAACTGTCAATACTAATATTCGCCTAAATGGCGGCAAAACAAAGTAGTATACCATCCCGGCGGACACCCGTTATTTATGCTTTATCTGAGCGAATTTCCCATAGAAACTATCTCATGTAGATAAGTTCAATGGCTTGCAGTTGATAAAGTGTAAACACAATGTGAGAAAATTGACATGCCGGTCATTTAATCTATGTAGATATATTTGGGAATATTATTTCCCAATGCATGCTACGTAAATAAAGGAAATTTGATGAGATGAGTTTGGGAACGGAATGTGATTTCATTCCGTTACACCCTCTCTCTTACTTAATTTTTTGTTTTGTTTATGTTTCTCATCGGCAGTTGTTATATGAGCAGGCTTTGATTTGCCTGCATTCTAATTTCGCCGAAGTTGTCGTTTGTGGTTGTTGCTCTTATTCTGTTTATACCTTTAGTGTGTCGGCTTCATATATGTACAACAAGTATTAAATAAATAAAATAAATAGGACGATTAATTAAATACAGTGAATAAATAAAATAGATTAAGTGAATAAATAAAATAGATTAAGTTATTCGACGCAGTCTCTTACAGAAGCAGAACGCCAGGCTGCTGTCTTGAGCCCAAATAATTGTATGGAGGATATTCGAGCATTTCTTGCAACGAATTTCGGTGTATATACAAGAAAGCTTGCAGAAGTGTTTCCGGATAGCATACGATTTAATTTGGCCGATTTGCCTATGATAGTGACAGGTGATTTTAATTTAGATATTAAAAAGCCATACAATGAAGAGTTGGTGAGTTTCATGAAAAATACCTTTGAAATTGAATTTGTTATACCAAATCTTTAACGACAACAATGAATATTACGAGTATCGATTAAATGTTCTCAAGAAATTGTGAGGGAGTGGATTATATGAAATATGCTAGCTATTTTAGTTATCATTATTGAAGTAGGATCATAATATGTAAATAAATAACTATTTTTATATAAAATAGATTTTATTTAATTATTTGCAAAAATATAATGTTTCTTGACCTCAAAGCAAATACATGTGTAAATCAATAAATAAAACGCTTTTACTCCAACTAAAGAAAAAAAAATAAGAATACCTAATAGAATTACATAACCAACCTTGACACCACATTGATACCACATTGACTCGGACCATCACAGCTCCATTCACAACATGCAAATCGGCTTGAAATTAAAACTAGAGTTAGTTAGTGCAGCCTTGTTTTGAATAGAATACATTCTGAAACTGGCCTCCTATATATCTGGAGAAATAGGTTTGGTTCTTTTTGTTTCCCTTACAAAACTACTGCTTATCAATACAATCTAGTGTCGCATAGAATACACTTCGTCAATGGCCTTTTATTGGGTATGTTTTTAGAGCACGACGAATAGCTCTTTGTTATTTTAGAAAGTCGATACTTCACTGACTAATATCAACTGTTCTATCAGTTATTTTAAGTAGAACATTTTTAGTTATTATCGAGAATCAAGAAACTGACACATCCATCACTACACAGCGCTAAATCAATTCAGTTCTTTTAATTTAAAATTTTATTTTTTTACATAATTTTTAATTTTGATTTTAATGTTTTAATATTAAAAAAATTAGAATTTATTATCTGGGCTAGAATAAAATGTCATGATCGAAATTACTATATTAAATTCTAAAATATATCACTTTTTCGATCCGTCGGTATGTTGTACCATTTTCGGCAAGTAATAATACGATAAAAGGAGGTTGGGTTCTAAAGGAGAGTGATAATAATATTTAATAATTAAATATATTATATGTTTTATATAAATAAAAAAATAAATTTATGTTTTTTTCAAATTACAAATAAAAATGAGTGTGTAAGTATTTCATAATTGTTTTTAAAATAGTTTCTTATTTGGATTAGCATAGGTAGATGGTTACCGGAACTCTTAATATGTCAACCGCAAAAGCTTCCATCCAAGCAGGTTGGCACGACCTTGCGGGACTTCTTAATTTTGAAGGGCCTTCCACGCGTGATGAAGATTCATGCAAAAAGGTGCAATATGTACTTAACTAACGATTAATTTGATCATGAAACCTTTGTAACTACTATTACAGGTTTGGGCTGACATTAAAAATAAAATTAGAAAAAAGTTACGGAAAGCGCATCAGGACATTGATAAGACAGGTAGAGGCTCCAGAGCAGTTTTTAACAGCTTTGGAAGACATTGGAGGGCCGGGCCACCAGCGTGAAGAGGATGAAAAAATCGTACTCGAAAACCCTCAGACAGAACCAGATGTGCCGAACGATTGAGGAAATCGCGGTATATCTGTACCTGTTGTTACTCAAAATCGGACGCAGCGTCGAAGAATTAATAATTGAACGAAATTGTTCGACGAACTTAAAAGGCAGGGGAAAAGGCAAGAAGAGTTCCAGGAGAACGTATTCTCTTGAGAGAGGCAAATGAAAACAACCAAAGGCGCTTCAAAGTGGAGGCAGAACTTTTACAGTTGAAATTGGGAGAATAATAAACAAATTTTAAACTATTCAATGCGACTTGATTAAATGAATTAAATTATTTCAGATTATTTTGAAATAAAAATACTGATTTTTTAATTTTTGGAAACTTCATTTTTAAAAATATAATTTATTACAAAGTAAATTTCCCCCCCACTGTGTTATTCAACAACACATAATAAACACATTATATCACTTGTTTATTATTTCGCAAAAAAAAAAAATTTTTTTTTGTTCCGTTCTCCATTATCAAAGGATGATCGAAGTCTTTTGACATTTCCCATATCGCAGCGTCACGTGACGATCCCGGGAATCTCGGGCAACCCGATATAATTTGTAAGTCATATACAAATCTGAAAACGAATATAAAATTATTAACATTAATTTTTTAAGTTTGTACTGTTGTATTAATTTACCAACTGCACATTTATTGAGTGATTCCCGCGCCGATCTACATAAATGTGTTCATTCTCTTGAGATGCAATTATATCGATATGAGTACAGTTAATACACCCAATAACGCCGGGATGACTGGTTTTCTCATAAAAACTGAAAAATTTATTTACTGCCCGCAAATGGTATTTTCAAGGACAATAGTAATTTCCTTAGTGGGTCTTGATAATACCGATTGATCGACATGTGAAATATTACGTCTCTTACGGTTCTTTGATAGGACCGGTCGCAAAAAAGTTAAATACAGCAGAATTTTGGTAATACGTGTTTCCTGCTGCAAACGAGGCCGAAAGAAAATACGATAATAAATATATAAATATATAGTTACAGTCTCATAATTGCCAACTTAGATAAACGATTCAATCACTTTCTCATGGAAAGCGCTGATCGTTCAAAATACTTTATTCAACCATATTCAAAGATAAACGCTTCAATCACATTCTCACGGAAAATGCTGATCATTCAAAATATTATATTCAATGGAATGCAATCAACCGCACATCAACGTGATCGAGGAGTCATATATCGTTCAACATCATACGATGTAAAATGCTGAGTGGTTGAATCTGTAACTTTAGTTTTAAGAAAACCAAAATAAAATAGTTAGTTGTAAATTAGACTTTAAGCAAATAACATGTAATAAAAATTGAACGTAAATTAAATAAAATTGTTTTTTTTAAAATTTACATGAAGTCACGACTCATAATTGGCGCAGCCTCGCGGTAAAGTGTTAGTGTTTTGTGAAGTGCTATAGTGCAAAGGATTGCCAAATAAAAAGTAATCCAAAGTGAATTCCGTTACGGAAGTGAATTGAATTTGTGTACGTTGTAAGAATTGTGTAGTCGGAGAATCCTTTCTAAAGGGAGTAGAATATACTCGCTCCACCTACACTACACTTACATTAAATCGATTATTATAGCCAGAGAAGCCTTTCGAAAGGGAGTAGAATATACTCGCTCTGCGCTATAATTAAAACAAGTGCCACATTCTTTTTACCCCGTAACATCTCCGGCTGAAGGTTCTAAACCGCCAAGAAGATTTGAGGATTCCGCCAAACACCAGGACATCAACACTACAACCCGCTCCCAACGACAGCAGTACGAGCAATCGTATAAAAAGGTAAGACTTTTGAATTTTATTTCTTAGTGTTTAAAGTTTTAAAGTTTAAATCTTGCCAAAATTTGACCTTTTTTCTTTCGCGCACTACAAGATAGACGCGATAAGATAAAGTCTGGTCATTAATGTCCTACGTACACTACAAGATAGATACGTAGAACAAAAAATTAGGGCATATAGTAACCATCGTGCACTATCAGATAGACACGAAAAGCTAAAGTAAAAAATTTTACGTTAACCATCACTAAACGTGAACGACGAAAAATTTTGTCAAAGAGAATCACGATTTCGCGAATTAACGGAAATTTTGTTTATATAATTGTTTAACTCGTTAACCGTCGAAACAGACATACGATTTGTAACAGATTCCATATTATCAAATGAATAAGAAGAAGAATATTGAGATCTTCATTGCAAATAGAAATTTGGGCCCAATAGACACCTTAATTAATAGTAATATGGAGGAAATTACAGAACAATTAAAAGTCATTTCTGATCAACTAGCTAAGTTAGGTCAAAAACAAAACGAACACGACCTGGTATTGACATACCTAAATGGAAAGGTTGAAGCGACGGAACCCGCTCAACGTCAGGAAGTTAGGGAAAACCTAAATAATTTCGATCTATTTAAGATCCCCGACCCCATAAAATCCATCCCGCAGTTCGATGGAAATAGAAAGCAGTTGTCAGCATGGCTGACAACAGCAGAAGACACTCTAAGAGTGCTCGAGCCGTTAGTTACTCAACAACAGTTTGGATTGTACATTCAGGCAGTTCATAATAAAATTGGGGGCAAAGCCAAAGACGTATTGTGCTTAGCCGGTAATCCCAGAACTTTTTTAGAAATAAAACAAACGCTTTTAGAGGCATTAGGTGATAGGCAAGAGCTATCATTTTATAAATCTCAATTATGGGCCACAAAACAAGATGATTTGTCAGTGCACAACTATTTCAACAAGGTGAAAGAAATAGTGCAAAACATTAAATCACTGGCAAAACAGAACATCTTATATAATCAAGCTTGGCCAGCTATTACGACATTTATTGAGGAAGACGCCCTGGCAGCGTTCATCTCAGGGCTAAGGAAGCCATATTTTGGTTATGCGCAAGCCGCAAAACCCAAAAGCTTGGAGGAAGCTTACGCTTTCCTTTGCAAGTTCAGCTCGAACGAAACTATCTCGAGTAACTCAAAAAGAGTACCGCCAAAATATAATAAGGTTTTCGAAACGACAGACGCATCCGAATTTTCACTAGGTGCTGTCCTTTCCCAGATACAAGACAATGTGGAAAGACCAATCGCTTTTTCGTCTAGGACGTTAAACACTACCGAAACGAAATACGCGACAAACGAAAGAGAAGCTTTAGCCATAATTTGGGCCGTAAAAAATACAAACCTTACCTGTACGGTAACAAGTTTACACTTCTCACAGACCACAAACCCTTGACGTTCATCAAAACTTCAGAAAAAAAATTCAAAAATATTAAGATGGCGTTTAGAACTTGAAAACTTCGATTATGACGTCGTTTACAAACAAGGCAAAACAAACGTAGTTGCTGATGCCCTCAGCAGAATGCCAAAGACGGAATCAGGGGAAGTAAACTATCACAGGATTAATGATTCAGACAACGATTCAATCGTAAGGCAAACTCCAAGCGAATCGGAAACAATACACTCGACTGACACCTCTAACGATTATTACATACACTTCGCCAATCGCCCAATAAATTATTACCGAAACCAGATAATTTTTAGATTATCAAAAATCGACACGATAATAAACGAAGAAATGTTTCCCAATTTCAAACGAACCACTATTGTAAAAGAATCTTTTGAAAAAAGCGAAATTACAAAACATCTAAAAAATTTTCATAATGGCAAACAGTCAGCAATCTTGGCACCAGAAAATCTTTTTCAGAAGATTCAAGAAGCGTTCAGGGAAAATTTCTCCCAAAAGGGCCACTTCGTCCTTGTAACAATGATGGTAGAGGACGTAACGAGTGGAAAACGTCAAGACATAATAGTTATGAAAGAGCACGACAGGGCCCATAGAGGTATTAAAGAGGTCGAAAGTCAAATTCGGCGATCATATTTCTTTCCCAATATAACAAAAAAAGTTAAAAGTTACACAAATTGTTGCATAGTTTGCAATACACATAAATATGACAGAAAACCCTATAACGTAAAGGTATCACCAAGACCGAACACCAGTAAACCACTAGAGCGGGTACACATCGATATATTCAGCATCGATAAATCAAGCTATCTGTCAGTCGTCGACGCCTTTTCAAAACACCTTCAGATGATAAGACTCGAATCGAAAAATTTAATCGACGTTAAAAACGCGATAACAAGATATTTCACATCCTTCGGAATACCCAATAGCATAGTTTCAGATCATGAAACAACCTTTAAATCGATCCAATTTCAAGAATTTCTAAGTAAACTAAATAAAGCACATCAACGTGATCGAGGAGTCATATATCGTTCAACATCATACGATGTAAAATGCTGAGTGGTTGAATCTGTAACTTTAGTTTTAAGAAAACCAAAATAGAATATTTAGTTGTAAATTAGACTTTAAGCAAATAACATGTAATAAAAATTGAACGTAAATTAAATAAAATTGTTTTTTTTAAATTTACATGAAGTCACGACTCATAATTATATCTTATGACGCGAAAAGACTTTGTAAATCTAAAATAGCTAATTAAATTAAATAACTTTCTATAAAGAATTAATTATAGAATACAACTTACTTTTGTGAAGACATTTCTAATAACCTATGGGCAAGAAAATGTGGACAAAATGCGATAGTAAAAATTAAACGTATTTTATTTATTTAGGGGATTCCCAATAATGTTATTTTGTTTTATATTGTGTATATAATAAGCTGTAAAATTAGTCGATTCGAAACATTAGCCACGAAAATATGTCTCAAAACGAATTTGAGCGGCGAAAAGTCGTGTGTAATTTTTTAGAAACAAATCCAGAGGTAGCAACTTCTGATGTTGTAAAATACTTCTTAAAATTAAATTAGAAAAGATCCACAATTTATAATTTAATTAGAAGATTTAAGAATAAAAATGCAGTGCAAAGAAAAGCGGGAAGCGGTCTGAAGTTATCATTATCATTAAACAAAGCACGAAGGGCATTAAAGCGAATTACAGTTGGCCAAGTGGCAAAATCATATCGTTAGAAATTAAATTTCAGTGCCACAAAAATACTGTTAAAAAATGCTTAAACTAATTTACATCACGCTAAGAAAAAGAAAAATTGTTTGTAAGGTGTCCGAAAAACAAATAAAGGTTCAGAAACAACGTTTAAAAATACTTGTACAAAATTCTTTGCGAGCAAAAGATAATGTGATTGTGATTCAAGATGACGAGACCTATTTTACTTTAAATGGCAACCCATTTGTGAAGTTCATACCCAAAGAGGAGTTTCCAGACAAAGTTTTACTGTGGTTGGCAATAAGTCAAAACGGAATGTCGGAACCTACATTTTTTAAAGCTGGATTAGCCATTAACAGTGAAAGATACAAGGTCAAATGTTTACCAAAAGTTTAAAAATTGATAAAAAACCACCATGCAAACCAACAGACGCCGTTTTGGCCGAATTTAGCATCGGCCCATTACTCGAAAGCACAGATGAAATACGGCGTTTGAGAATTCGTATTATGCCAAAAGAGGAAAACCCACCAAATGTGCCTCAGTTGCGTCCAATAGAAGACTTTTGGGCAAAACTTAACCGGAAAGTGTATAGCAAAGGATATCAACCAAAAAACATAAATTGCCTTATTACTAAAATTAAAGCGACTCTCAGGGAACTCGATACATCGATATTTAAATCGGCAATAGAGAGAGCCCCTTTAAATGTACGAAAGGCTCAACGAATCAACGTAGTAAATCAATTTTTACATTAATGTAAAAATGTAACCAACTTTTTAAAATGAATTGAAATCCAGTTTCCTAAATTTAAAATATTGAATTTATACAGTTTAAATTTTTCTAAATTTGCTTGTCCATACGTTACATTGTACTGATCTCGCAGAAAACGACGCTCTACCATATATAATAATTAATATTTGAATCATTTTCAAGCGAATCAGTAGCAATATAGTTAAAAATTTAAAAAAAACGCTATATTATTCATTAGATTAATAAAATAATTAATATCTTAATGATAATATTTTTTTTATTTAAATTGTTTTTTATTATTGTCCACTACTTACACCAATACACACTTTTGACACAATTGTTGTTTTCTATCTGTCATTTGATGTTCGAAAACGAAGGTTGCCTTTTGAAAATATTGGTTATCTGTCGAAAATATTACAACATACCGACTTTGACACTTTTTTTCGATTCGTCTATCGAAATCGTCTACTTTTGATAAATATCACAGTGATGTTGCAACATCCCACCCCTAGAATAGAATATCATTGCAGTTTTTTTTACCCGATGATGATTTTATTCTGAATCGATCTTCTGGTTCTGAAGCTTTCTTGGGAATTTAAGTGGTCTAACAAGAACAGATTCTTCTTCGAAAGCCCCCACCACTACCCCTGAGGCTTTGCCGGTGACGAACGCAACCACAATGAAGCTCTGAATTGTGAATCATTATTGGTTCCGGTAACAAAATGGCATAATGGTTAATTTAATTTTTTAGAATCAAAATTTTTCTCATGCCTAACAAGAATTTGTTACTGTGTCCTGTAGAACTTTTAGTAAACTGCATATTCTATAGTAAATGAAAAAAAATACTTTCTCCATTTACATAAGTCGATATACTACTTTACTGATCATCTCCCCAGGTATAAATAATTTAGCTTCACATAATTAGATGCACAACAATTGTTAATACTTTCGCCTCAGTCAAGCATATAAAAGTGCAAAATTTAATCAATCAATAAGTAAACGAATAATAAGAATATGCTCAAAATACCTACCTGTTGTATGATACGAATGGTTTGGTTCCTTTACGTCACGATTGCACACTCAAATAACGGTCGAAGATTTATATTCGTTCGGCTTTCTCTCCCATCGAACTTAGACGTGGCAGGGTACTTCAAGCCACGTATTTTTCATATCTACGTGTTTTGTTCAGGCCCAACAACATGAATTTAATTCCTAGCATTTAATCAATAAAGTGTATGTATTTGTGTAGGTATGTATTTAGGTCGTTCGCTTATGGTTAACAGCGCTGATTGATAGGAAAACGCCATTTGGTTTAAGTTTCACTCGCCTCTTGTATAATGAACGAGTACCGTGAATCTTCATCCTCAGATTATAATATACAACAACAAAAGTAATCAGTAAGATCATGAAACACTCTAATCACACTATTTTGTACACCAAATATAAATTACTAATTGCGGGATAATATAATTTATTATTATTCGCGCACACTGACCATACTAGGTGATTTTGTTATTTGTTTTGAACGTTGTATACCATTCACAAGAAATTTAATAAGGAGATGAAAATTCATGCACAACTTAGAGAATGTACCATATAGAAATATTAAATTAATTTTTGAAGAATCTTCGTACCAAAGTAGCAATTTTTGGTTTCAAATACGTTTTAAAACCGGAGCGAAATCTTGGTTTTAAATCTAAAATATTTTTGAAGTGGGTTTCAGACACGTTACAAAATCTTTGCTTCTGGCCGCGTTTTTTGATGCGGTGACAAAAATATTTTTTCTTAGTCTCAAAACACCGTAACAAAGTAACCGAAAAAATCTGATACACTGTAACATAAAAACCAAAAAATTCTGTTTCAACACGGCTTGTATTTAGAAGAGTAAAAAACACAAAAAATTAAGTTACTTTCGTTTTTAGCAGCAAACTATCTAATAAAAATCGACTATTGACTAATTAAATAAAATCTTAAAATCAGAATCGTCTAGAAGTTAAGAAAAAGTTGGAATTCTTTTAAAGCCAGATTGATATTTGCACTTCGATCTGAGGTTACCAAGTGACTTGACTAAAGGTTCGTCATTGGTCATTCGCCATGTTCATTTGTCCAAACTCTAAATCTACAACTAAATTCTTTGTGCTTATAAAGAAAATATAATCAATCAATTATTGAGTATATAAAAACTATTAATAGTGTCAAAAAGGATTCATAAAACGTCACGTTCGAAGACATGATGGAACCGTTTCATTCTAGTTACATAAACACTTACATTAAACCACATTTCTGATTTTGCTGAAACTTTGGTTTCATTTTGCTACTGGGGTAGTTTATTTGTTTTCCGGACTAAACTCGGTCGAACTGAACAACAAAAATTAAATTGAATGAATTCTTTAGCTTTACTTGTCAAAATTATTACGTTTTGCTATGTACAGCGCCCTATTGTCGAATGTTCAAATAAGAAAACATTTCTTTGTTGTGATGGTAGGTCATGCATGGTACATCTGCATTTCACCGCTTACAATCAATCATAATAATGTATCATGGCGATTAGCGCAGTTAATATGACTACAACATAACATCCGTGGCGAACGCTACGTTTCAGGCGCTCAAATCCGGTCATGGGATATCAGTGCGGGCGACAATTCTGCAGCAAAATTATCAAGAATATTTATTAAAGAATGATTTTCCACAAATTACTAAATGATAATTTAATAACCATCAAAAAGTTTAAATATAAAATTTAAAACTTCCTGAATATTTAAATTTTTACAAAATTAATAAAATGAGTATACAGAAATTAAATCATTTATCTATGAGTACAGATTTCAACAACATTTTATTAATATTCCGTGATTAAGATTCATAAATATTTCTAACTAGTGGACCAGTATTACGAGTATAATTAATAATTTTCTGTTAAAGATAATTTAGTTAAACAATAATTTTCCAAAGGGAAATTTCTTTCATTACTCATTATGCCATGAAATATTTAATTTGGCAAAGATATTTTGATGAAACGAAATTCTCTAAAATATCGTCTGCCATTTAAACGACTCCCTGCGTGTAAAATAGTTTTGCTAAATTGCATTCCATTCCTTCTAATTTGTAGTATGTTGAAAGTAACTTAAGACTCATTTTCTATGTAAGATCATACTTTTCTACAGTCACTTAATACAAAACTATACATCCATGTAATATAAATCGTTGTTACTTTAAAAACATGTTCAAAATCATTATTAACCAAGCGAAGCAAGACAGAAACACCAAAAAATATCTGAACATTCATTTCATGTTTCCAAAAATAAAGAACATAGCTTGCATTCTTAACATCACCCACAAAATTAAACTGCTGTCGATCAATATAATTCCAAGCTAAATAAATGAATTCAAACCACCATCCCCATTCCATTATTTCGTTTGCCCACACCACTCCAAGAACAAAACAGTTTAGTCGTCTTAATACACAAAAATGAATTGTATAATAATAAGGAATTGTAATAACAAAAATAAGAGATATGGAACCAACAAAAACGAGGATATAATAAAAAATATATAACATTTATTTTACTTTAAAACAAATATTTACTCAGCTTTTTACAACCAACTTTCCGTTGCTTTCATACAAGCTTTTTCGTTATTTTTTGCAGCTTTTATTCTATTTGACATACACAAAAAAATGTAAGTACAAAAAAAAAATGTTTTTTTTACTGTGTGTTATCAGAAAAAATGTGACATTAAAGTTTTTGAAAAGAAAATAAACTTTCAGTCTGTTAAAGCTTTTTTGTGTGTATTTACTTTCTTGTATATTACTCTTTCGGTTTCTTATTTTTCCTTCTACTTTCCGACTATATGATTTTTCTTTTCACTGTGCTTTGTGAAAGAGGTATATTCTATTTGTGTATAGTAGGTGGAACTAAATAATTCATTCGTATATTTTTTTTTACTCTCAACATATTATAAACTACCTGGGTAGATTAGTGGGTTTTATCACTGGAAACGAGTATATAATGTTTCAAATTCAATCGTTAAATTGATTTTTCAAGTATGTACGGAATTTGTTGTGTACCCACTCAGCACTGTAAAAAAAGCTTTCTCAAAAATCAATAAAAATTATCATCATCTGTCAATTGGTCGTTTGTATCGGGTTTGTTTTAATTTACGTCGTTCGGTTCCGTGTTCTCGAATAGCGCGACAAATATCGAATGACGATGTATATAGTGAAAAAATAGGCTAACGAATAGCAACTGTGATGTAAGAAAGCGTAATATAGCACAAGTGCGGAGAAAACTGACGAAAGCAAAAAAAAATCTTTTTTCAATCAAAAGGTTGGAGACTTGGTATTTTTTATGGAATGAACAAATAAAAAACGTTTATCGTTTTGTTTTTGTTTTTACGATTTTCTTTTTTTCGTTATCTGGGAATTTTTTATTTTGCTGTTTTCAAATCGAATCGTAAAATTTAGGACACAATTATATTTACGAGTCCGTACTGCGCAAGAACATCTATTCACAGAGTGTATACAGATGGTGCATTTCTTCGTACAACACGAAATACGTCGTCGTTGTCAATATAAAGGGGAATTTTAGGTAAGGTAGGGTTGGAATTATAAAAATAAACCGGTTAATTATTTTATTCAACACACCCATAGTGACGTCACTGTTGATTACGGGGAATTCGATTACTTGCAATGACCTGCGAAAATGTGTTTGTTAGTTAGTTTTTTTTTATTCTATATTTTTAAATATAGAATCATTTAATGTTTATGAGAATGTATAACGTTTCATTGTATTAATACTATAAGTTCGTATTTACGTATATGAAGTGTTTTGTAATTATATAGGTCATGATACTAATTTTTTATTTCTTAAGGACATTGTGTAAAATCACCGTGGATAATTTATAATGTCCCGTAGTTACTTACATTAGAATAATATTCTATAAATCATAGCCAATTTAGGATATTGGTTTGTAAACGTATATTAAAAATAGTCTTGTGGAGAAATTGAAAACGTGTATGTAATACGTTACATGCATACATAAAAATTATGTTAAATTTTCTTAGATTTAAATGATTGCAGAGTAGATATGCTCTGATAAACTAAATTTTGTTATTGTAAATTTTATATAACAAGAAGGTTAGTACGAGCAGAAATATTTAGCAGAAAGAATAAAATTAATGTATGCTTCGAATGACTGTAAACTAACTTAATTACTATTAGTTTAAAATGACACTCCGCTGTCTCGCAAAAGCCGCTGAAGCGTATGGCCTTTGTAGGTATAGAATATCACATTTCCCGTTGTTGGAGTTTTCTACAGTAGATCAAAAAACTGATCTTTAGTAAAAAATTTCAACCAAACATGGTGCATGTATCATTTACTTTTACACATACTTGTTGCTACGGTATAATGTCCTTGATCACCACTAAAATTATTAATAATTATTAATTAATGTACATCAATTGTAAAATTAAGTGTATATTGATCTTTTCTAATATTAATTAACACTTTTAATATTAATTAACTTTCTTCCTTTAAATATTCAATAACTTCAGTTTCGTTTTGACGTCTACTTCTGAACTAAATTAATGTCAAAGTCCAAATTAAATGCTAATGCTTTATTATTTATATAATTATAAGTCCCTGTCGCCCTATTCTGGTAATTCCTCGAAAATAGGGAACTGGGGAAAGATTTTAATATAATTTTTGTTTAAATTATTTTTTTCTGGCCTCCAGAAAAATACCACTAACTATTTACCATTTTATTTTTGGCATACTAAGCCAGGAAAAAATATTTTAAACATACATTATATTTACTTTTACTCCCGAGTTCCCCATTTCCGGGGAATTACCAGAATAGGGCCACTGGAGTACCAAGTGCCACTCGGTCACGCTGTTTAATTGGAAGTTTTTGTGTAGAAATTGTGTCGCTGTCTCTGTTCTCCGAGGCTATCGAAAAAAGTAGCATACCTTGTGTTAAGTGATTCCAAATATCAATCTGTCATGTGATGTGTATGTGTGTAATCTCGTAATCGCAAACCGTAGTTGTCGGATTTTATGTGAATAATACTAAATGTGTCTGAAAACCAACTTTTCTAGTTAGTCAAATAAAACGAAAATTTAGCTAAATTTTTAAAATAAAAATTCACCCGTAGCCCGTTCAGGAACCTCTATACCAATTTTCCGGAAAAAAGAAGTCATAGACATCAATTCCTCTCATTTGAAGTCACTCTCCACCATTTCTCCAAATCGTGCTTGCCGAATAAAAATAAACCCTGCCTCAAGGGATCAATTAGGAAGTAATTGATTTTTCTCGAAATCGTGAGCACGTACTCCAGATTAGTAATCACTTCAGTAGATACACTACCTGTTAAAATTTTGTTACCTCTAGGTTCTATTCTAGGGCCATCATTATTTAAAAATTTTATAAATGATATGATGCGATTAATTTTATTGGTCGCGTTTGGATAAAAAAATTGGTATAATTTATTTAGAAACATGCAAATTAATTTATTGAATTTAAACAATTCGCTTACAAAAATTAATATGATACTGAATACAAGAAAAACTAAGAACATTTCATTTCACAATAAAGATATCCAAGTGAATTAGAAAATTAAAAAACTCAGTCATAGAAGGAATAACAGCAAATGAATTTATAAACGGACAAATTAAAGAAATCCTTTATACAATATATATGGGGTGATTTTTTTGCTTTTTAGTTTTTCATGTATATGTTTTTGATACGTGCTTAGTACAAAGATCTCTGATTACAATGTTTTATTTAGATGTCTCAAAATACTTCGCTATTAAACTAACTTAATGAAAATTAGATCATCAATGACTGAATTATTAGTCAACTGAAATTTTAAAAATAAGTTACATTACATTTAATTTGTTTATTCTTTATTGAACTTAATTATTGAACTCATGATTGCTTGAAGTTCTCATGCAGTGAAAAAAATATGAAGGTCAATCACCATTCGTTTCTGGTACGCGAAAACATCCGAGAAATGTGCAAACCAAAAAATAAAAAAATATTAATTAATGGAATCCAGTACCCACCTGACCCAATAAATAATTTTCTCTAAATCAGGACCCATATCTCCCCCGTTCAAATCTCCTATCATCCTCCCCCCCCCCACAAATTGATATTGCTAGTCATAACAACTACCATTTTCAGAAGGGCCCAATTGGATATCTAATTAAAGAAAAACACAAGACATTAAGCTTGGAAATGTTAAACCAAGCAACATGTTGCAACGTCGCGTTACATGGCGGAATAAGGCGCTACATGACACAAAATCCCACAACATAGTGCAACATCCCACAACATGGTGCAATGTAACATAACATTGAGCAATATGGTGCAACATCGTGCAGCATGCTGCAACATGGTCCGAAGAACTCCTAAATTAACTATCCAGGTATCAGAACTCCTTTAATCGTTTCCTTACATTCGAGGCCCCGTCCAGCAAATCGTATCAAATTCGTTCAAGCCAACTAAACTAATAAAAGAAGACCCCAAGTACAACATGATGCATCATAGTGGAATATAACACAACATCCCACAACAAGATGCAATATTGTGCCACTATCACGAAGCATCGAACAATAAAACGCAACATGATGCAACGTTCCACAATGGTGCGACATGCTGCAATATACCGAAAGAATTGTACAACATGGCATAACATCATGCAACACGGGGAACATGACATAACATGGCGCCACATCACGCAACATAATGATGCAACATATTTAGGGCTTTGAACTCTTTGTAATAGTTTAATTGCATTCGAAATTCCCAACCTAGAGACTTCCTAAAAAGATTTTCCCGAAATTAGGTCTCGTCGCAATCCATTCCTGCTACCCTTATCATTTCAATTTTTATTAAAACCGATCGAGCCGAAAAACATTAAAACGGGTCCAAAACCCCACCGAAGGACCCCCGAAATTAGAACTCATCGAAATCGATACCTAGCAGTTGATGTAACAATTATTATCAAAATCGTGCGTGAGGAAAACAATTAAATAAATGGAATTCGACCCCATTGGATGACTCTCTAAACGATTTTTTCCACAACCAGTACACTTTACAATCGGTTTCTGGCACTTGAAAACGCTCCTCCAGCAATTTTTATAAAAATCGTGCGGCCGAAAAAATGAAGGAACGGGTGACGGGCTCCACTGGACAACCATTTGAATGGATATTCCCGAAATTAGTATAGACATCGCAATCAAGTCCTCGCAAAAGAAACCCACCCCATTCGCTCATTGTTATCAATATCGTGTAGGCCAAAAAAATTATAAAAGGGAATCATCAGAACAATCCAAAAACACAGTATTAAAGGGCTCGTAGTTTTGACCTTCACAACAATTTCAAGCGATCCATGTGATTTTCTATATTTACGGACCACGCCATTTTGAAAATCAGAAAATACATTGAATCAAAACACGTGTTTGCTAAGGTACTCGTAGCAATATAAGATACGCAATTTTAATTAATTTAACAACAAGGTGGATGTTCTTGCTCCAAAAAAGCAGCGTGCTTCAGTATACAATTTTCATTCAAAGAGGAATCTAACTTTGTATATGAAGTGAATTATTTTGTAGCCGTTACGGGTCTTAATACTTGGATTCGATCAAAGCCAACAGCTGCGATCAAGAAATCACCCGATATTTCATTCAATGTAACAAACAACTCCTGAAATTAAATTGCCGAATTTTAGAGAACCTCCGTTTCCACGAGACTCCAGAGAATGCGTATCCTTTCACGACCTATTTTGTAGCACGAATCATGCGTTCGCTAGTTTAAGCCCGGTACAAATATTGCAGTAACTGCAGAAATTTTATTACGTCACATTAGCAAAACAGCGGGTAACTATATCGGTGCTCTAACTAAATTACAAGCTCGTTTCGCTCATAAATGTGCAGTTCAATTAATGTGTTCTTACGCAAGGATAACTCTTACGACATCCGTAGTATAAAAGCGTTGGAGAGTGGCGAAATTGGAAATCACTGGTGTATCTGTCTAATGGTACAGAAACTAAATCTAAATTATTATGGGCCCAACACGTAGTTGATTTGATTTCGAAACCCCAATTCTCAAATTTTACAGATTTCTTAGCTAGACGAATCAATACTATAGAATTTGCCAGTATTAATGTACATAGCACATGCAACTGCGCTATATGTAACGAAAGCGATCATTCGTCATCTGCATACAAACAATTAAATCAAGTGGATTTAGACAAAACCGTTCGTAGATATAGATTCTGGGAATTATTATCTATCTCGAACACCAAACCAATTTTATCTCTAGGGAATCTATCTGTGAGAATTCCTCAACACCAATGTTGGCCGATTTACAGTACGATTCTATTTCAATGAAAGATTGAGTGCTATGGAACGTAGGCTTTACCCGGGAACCCGAATTTTACATTCAATACCGAGTTTAATGATTAAATGAACCATAGGAGCAACTGTACAGATAACACAAAATTCAATGATTTTTAGATTACAAGAATACAATTTTGTACTAACTGCTGAAGTCGAAAGAATATATCGGAAAGTGAAGGTGGCTACTAATGATACTAACTTCCACAGAATCGTACGGCGCAGTCCTACATCTAAATCCATCCGCCAAAATAATGCATTCGAAAGAATATATCGGAAAGTGAAGGTGGCTACTAATGATACTAACTTCCACAGAATTGTACGGCGCAGTCCTACATCTGAATGCATCCGCCATTTCCGGTTGACCACTGTCACGTGTGGGCTAGCATAATCTTCATCCCTGGCAACAAGGGCAATAAAACAAATCGTTGATTATAACGAAAAATTCAGGTGCTCGCGTTTCGAACGCAATTCGTTATGACATCTACGTTGATGATTTGATGACATGGGCCGGTACTGTGTTTGATATTACGCAACTAACAGCATGCCATTTCAAAGTGGAGGTTAAATATTGCAACCATTTTTCTTGATGAAGATGATAAGCTAGATAGTATAACTGGTAGCATGTAATATATGAATGACAGGAGTCTAAAAGAGCCACCATCAATTAATTTTGGGATATTGGATCTTACTTAAAATTCGGACAGAAATCAGTGACAACTAATCTGACGTCAAATGAAAAATGTCTATGAAGTTTCCATAAATCGTTTCGTACAGACAGACAAAGAATGTATCATCGATAAACATTGGCTATTCTGTCTCTCGATGTGATGGAGTACATTCGTGGGTAACCGAACCTCCAAAATTTTAGCTAATCAGGCAAAGTGCACTTCAAGGGGCTTTTTACCGAAAGAACCTTTTTAAGTGGAAATAACAATTTTTGACAGATTCGTTCACAGAAATACTAGTGGCGCAGCTTCCTACTAGGGACCTAAAAGTTCGTTGCGAAAGCTGCCTAATAGGACGAATTTTTCCAGTGAGCACACAACTACACAATTTGGGCTATAAATTTAATCTCGTTTTAAACTTCAAATATTTACCTGATGCATTTATAAAAAACTGAATAATATTTCCAAAGATAAAAGTTTAAACAAAACGTCATTTCAATCTGATAATGTAATATTTGTGAGAATAAATAATTTTAGCATTTGTTCAAAATCGGGAAGGATAGACGAGCATAAGACTCGGAAATCAACATTTGTTGTGTTTCGGAAATATATAGTAAACTATCCTGACGAAATAAAACAAACATAAGAAATCATTGTCGTTTGCGAGTACAATTCTTATCTCCTCTAAGTACTTTATCTGGGATAAAAAAAAACTTCAAATTTTGTGTTATTGAAGGATTAAAACCAGTACTTGATTTTATTCATTTATTTTCTAGTCGAAATTGATTTTTTGATTGTGATTTATTTTGCTTCGTCGCGTATTGGTATTCAAGTATCGCCTTTTCCCCATGAACTTGACAGTTGGTCACGTATTTTATATTATAGACGTTTTTTGGTAGATTAGCGTTGTCATACAAAATAAACAGTTGTTTATTTGTTGAGAAACAATATTTCTTGCCTTGGTTATATAAACACTTTCATATCATCTCGCTTTCACGATTAATCACAAGCACATAAACATAAAGTTCATGGCAAAAATAAATGTTTAACTTTCTCGTAGAACATAATTTTGTTGTGTTATGTTTCTATAAATCAGTAAAAGCTTACACTTAATGGTTTTTCTCGGAAAATTATTGAACCTCAAATAAATAAATTGGAAATTTTAAACGTTGAAAATATTTTATTGGCCTTTTCCATTAAATGAAATCATTGATTTTGAATTTTTTAAATTAAATTTTTTTATGTATAATTTATATACGAAAAATTATTTTTTGTCCCTCCCAATGCTTTCTAATTTCCCTGTACAAAGGTTTTTATGTATACACTAACACAAAATAGGCATTAAAATTTGCTTGTAAATATTTGGACGACCTGCATAGACAAAATATTTATAAACGGAAAGTTTTTTTGCTCAAAGTCTAAAACAAAATCATTTATTTGTTTGTGAAGATACTTGAGGTGGATAATGAAAGCTTGTGATTAAATCTTACCCACTTGGATATATAAAACGAGCTTAAAGCCTGCTTCACGTGTCCGAATAATATTTATTCGCGCTCTAGCCAATCTCACAGATAATCGTAAAGAATTTTCCACTTCTAAGTTGTGTGAAAGCAGGGGTTCTAGGATAAAAAAGACTCTTCTTGCCCGTAGCATACCCACATGCCACTTAATATATTAAAAAAATCCACCACATCTTTTAAACATTTTATTTTAGTACTTATTATTTTTAGATATTTTTTAATTTGATTTCACGTCTTATTCATTTCGCGGTTCTTACTTAACTGTAATTTAATTTCCAACCTAATTTCCTCATTACAAAAATTGACGAGTTGGTGTTTTTAGCGCATTTCCGTTTTGTGCGCGTGTTTCTCTTTCACAAAACAATACACTTTTATGTTCTCATATTACAATTTCATTTTAATTTAAAAATGATAATTAAGCTAAAGTTATACATTATTTTTACATATACATACGAGTATATCAATTTATAACTACCCTGTTTTTACCTTGAAAACCGCGTCTTGTTGCTCAAAAAAAGTTTTTTCTTCTAAAAAATAAAGACTTATTAAAACAGTGCGGCTTATTATGGTACTGCGGCTTAATAAAGAAATCGAAAAAATAAACAAAATAAATTTTCAAAATATCACGTTTTATTTTACTTTACGAACTTTACTATATTCTATTCCTGGTCCTCTTTTTTCTTCTCTATCTGTCTAAAACCAGCAACTAGTATATCACAAATCGCTAATTTTTTGACTCTTCTTCTGACGAAATTTCCGGCACAGTGTCTTCTTCAGGGTAAAACGTTATACCGGTTTTTTAAACCCGTTTTTTATTGTATTGTCAGTGACACTGTCCCAAGCCGATGCTATCCAACCAACGATTTCTTCATATCCCGCTCGTTCCATGGCCCCTTTTTTGTCTACTCTTTGTAGCCAGCCAACATCCATTGTTCTCAAAGATTTTTTATGTGATATGTATATCAAGTGGCTGCAATTTAAACGTCAACCCTAGCAGGAATCAAAACAGGAATTGTCTGTATTTTTATGCAGAACAATTTAATTTCCTCAGTTTTATGACCTGGTGCTGCGTCTAATATTAAAATAGATTTTTTGTTAAAAAATGATTATGGTCGTTTTCGCCACACTTTTTCCAATAAGGGAACAATACAATTCACTTTACAATATCATCTCTGCGGATGACATCCAAATTTTTTCATTAACCGATACAATTATGTTAGTTGGAAAATTTCCTTTGGGAATGGTTTTCGCTTAAAAATAATATATACAGGCACTTTTTTGCCATCAGCGGTAACAGCCAATGCAACAATAAAATTACATTTCCCATTCCGCGTTGTGGTTATAGTAAACTTTGATGGCAAATCAAAACTCACTGGGGCCTCCTCTATGTTTGCAATTTGACTCAAATTTACTCCGAATTTGGATTGTTCGACAAATGTTTTAAAGTCTCACACTTTCTGTTCCCAATTTTCTGACAAATGTTGTCCTGTTAATGTCACCGCTCTTACAACTAAATTATGTCGCTCCATAAACTTGTGTACTCATTTCGGTGATCCATTAAAAGCGATTTTCATTGCTATAGCACGTGAACGTGCTTCTTGCAAAATTCGTTTATCAGTTATTTGCCGCCCCTTAGCTCGTTCAATCAAAACCCATTTTTTTACAACCATTTCTAATGAAGGCCACCTTGCTCGACGTTGTCGTTATTTCCATTTGCAAACGCAAATTTAATAGATTCTAATTTAAAATTTAATGTGTAGCTCTGTTGTGTTTTTCCCAATTTTAGGTTAGAATTTCTATATCAACTTTGGCATGATTTACTATCACAATATTATGATTCATAAAATAAAGGTACTACCAAAAGTACGCAAACACAGTTAGTACGTTACAATAAAACTACCTATCCAAATTAAAACTTCACTAAAATTCAATGTTATGGTATTTTACGTTGCCAAAAAACGTTAGATATTAAATAATACGAACACAATGAAATATCTGTCAAAAAGTTTCCCTTTGTGCATTGACCAAATAGAGAAACATAAAAAAACATAAGAAACCCAAAAAACAAATGGTTGCGTTTTTGTTATGTAGCGGCTCAAAATCCTTTTCACTTCGTGGCACTCCTCGTAGCAAAACTATTTATACACCGCGCCACGGCATAGCTCGTTTTGCTGAATAGAGCTATTTCGCCACCTACATTCTCGAATCTCGATATTTATCGATAATCGATAAATATCGAGAATTAAAATATTCACACGGGAAAAGAAATAAGAAACGAAAAAGGACAGCCGGCTTTGAATTTCAAGAGACGCAGTCTCACACACAAACGCGGTTAAAAGTAAAAAGTGAAAGTGCCGAACGATCGTTCACACATCAACCATCTTGATGAACAACATTTATAATGAAAATAATAAGAATAAATAAATAAATAATAAAATAGTACATAATAATAAAATATAGTGAGTGTTTTAATTATTAATAATAAAACACGGTAACACCCACTATAACTGGTGACCCCGACGCGCGGATAACGGTTTAATAAAAAAAACGGTTCGACCGTTATTTAATTTTGCGCATGAACACATGTTTTTTTTACGAGATACCTAATAAAAGTGCAATTAATCAATCAATTACCACTATTATATCACTATAATAAAACTATAGACATTGTTAAATAGTGCAACATTAAAAAAAACGCGTACAACAAAAATCCTAACAAATAAAATAACAGGCGCACATAAACGCAAAGTGTATGAGAAAAATTATAAAAAAAATATAAATAAAATTAAAAAAAAAGTTATAATTAATTAACTATTATTAAATCTTGTGTAGTGCAGCAAGTTAGTGCGCGGTATATGTGCTTGAGTACTCACGGTCAATAATACAATTAAAAAAAACAAATTTTTGTAAGTGGAAACATCCAGAGAAATATAAAGATACCCGTAAACGAGTTTCCCGGACATGCTAAAGACACCGTTTGCATACTTACCGCAGCAAACGGATCCCCAATTTCCACTTACGGCACAAAACTTTTGAAGGTTAATCTCGGTCTCAGGCGTTCGTTGACACATCCCTTCATCGTCGCGGCAGTAGACAGGCCTATTATAGGTGCTGACTTCCTGTCCAAGTACGGTCTCGCGGTCTATTTGAAAAACAGAAGACTCTCCGATTCATTTATTACCCTCACTGTGAACGCAATCCTCGCCTAAGTTGATACGCCATCTCCAAAACATTTCAGCGTTAACAACAATTACGGCGCTCTTTTAAAGAAATACCCCTCGCTCACTGAGGCTCCGAATTACAATTACCAGTGAAGCATAACGTAGTCCACTACGTCGTCACGCAAGGTAGGTTACCTTGTTCTAAACCACGACAACTCGACGCAACGAAACTAAAAGCTGCAAAAACTGAATTCCAGTTTATGACAGACATCGGAGTCTGCCGCCCCTCATCATCACCAGTCTCTTCACCATTACATATGGTGCAAAAGAAAGACAAGGACTGGCGCCCTTGTGGAGACTATCGACAGTTAAACACTGTCACTGTCCCAGATAGATACCCTATCCCCCACATACACAGTTTCTCATTGAAACTCGCCGGCGCCACTATTTTCTCGAAAATAGATTTGGTTAGGGCATATCATAAAATTCCCATGGCTCTCGAGGATATTCACAAAACAGCGATTACTACTCCTTTTAGCCTTTTTGAGTTCACCCGAATGCCATATAGTCTTCGTAACTCAGCCCACACATTCCAGCGATTCCTTAACGATGTGTTAAAAGGGCTGGACTTCGTCTACTCTTACATCGACGATATCCTCGTTGCGAGCAGGTCCGAGATGGAACACAGTGAACATCTCGAGTCAGTATTTAAACGTCTCTCCACATATGGAATTAATATTAAAGCTTCGAAATGTATTTTCGGCGTGAAGTCACTCGATTTCTTGAGCCACACAATTTCGAAAGATGGTATCCTCCCGTCGAAAGACAGAGTTGATGCCATTTCAAACTTTCCAGAACCAACATCAATCCGCCAAATACAGCAGTTCGTCGGTATGGTGAACTATTACCACCGCTTTATACCAAGATTAGCCGAACTGTTATCGCCTATTTACAGGCATTTGGCCACCTTACTCAAGAAAGGCAAAAACAGAAGAAACTTCTCTTGGCCCGAAGATTGCACAGAAGCTTTCGAAACGGTCAAGCGTTCTCTTGCCGCTGTCACACTTTTGGCACACCCGTCGAACGACGCGCAGTTCAACATAACTACTGACGCTTCCAATGTAGCAGTTGGAGCTGTCTTACAACAACGTAACAAAGGATGCTGGCAACCATTAGCGTTCTTTTCAAAGAAGCTCTCTCCTGCGGAAATTAAATACTCTACTTTCGATAGAGAACTTCTTGCTATGTATTTAGCAATCAAACACTTTCGCCATTTCGTCGAAGGACGAAATTTCTCTATATTTATCGACCATAGACCACTTACAACCACTTACACTAGTCCCCGGCAATTACGACATCTCGATTACATTGCCCAGTTCACTACCACATCAAAGGTAAACACAATGTGGTGAGCGACTATTTGTCTCGTTCTGGTGAAACACTACTCACAGAACTCAGCGTATTCTCGTTCGACACGAAGGAATTACTTGTACAGCAACAATGCGACGACGAATTGCAGAAATTGATTTCAGCACGTACACCGAAATCAAGCGTAAACCTGCAACGGATCGACTTACCAGACAAGCAGCAAATTTGGTGTGAGACTTCTACAGGTAAAAATCGACCCTACGTTCCCCTCAATATGCGACGGACAATCTTCGATAGCCTACATGGTTTATCACATCCCGGCATCCGTGCTACGCGAAAACTTATAGCTTCGAAATACTTCTGGCCAAGAATGAATACTGATACAAGCAATTGGGCTAAATCTTGTATCCCATGCCAAAAGTCCAAAGTTCACCGCCACACAAAATCAGCGCTTGGTAAATTCGAGCTACCAAATGGCAGGTTCGAACACATCCACATGGGCCTGGTTGGCCACTGCCCCAATCGAATGGCTATCATTATATTTTAACGATAGTCGACCGATGTACCTGTTGGCCAGAAGCTTATCCAATCCGAGAAATGACCGCTAAAACCGTAAGTAAGATCTTCTACAATGAGTATATCTGTAGATATGGTGTCCCACTTCATCACGACAGACCAAGGAACACAATTCGAATCAACGTTGTTCACCGAGCTCACGAAGCTCCTAGGTTCCCAACGCATTAGGACAACTGCATACAACCCGAAAGCGAATGGTTTTGTCGAACGGTTCCACAGGCAATTAAAATCCGCCTTAACAGCTCGATGTAATCCATTGGAGTTCAGAACTTCCAACTATCCTATTGGGTATTCGAACCTCTGTCAAGGAAGACCTAGACTGCACACCAGCAGAGCTAGTATATGGTCAAAATATCAAGGTTCCCGGTGAATTCTTCATCAACGATCAAAATTCGAACCCAAACACAGATACTTCAGATTTCGTAAAGCAGCTTCGTACCACCATGAGAGCCTTAGTTCCTACGTACACACGACATCCAAACGAACAGGCAACGTACCAAAAATCTGGAAACCTGTTCACACGTATTCGTGCGTGTGGATAGAGTCAGAGGTCCTTTGAGTACACCCTATTCTGGGCCGTATCCAGCAACCCGCAAATTGCGCAAATTCTTTGTTGTGGATATAGATGGAAAATCAACAACAATTGGCATCGACAGGCTTAAGCCAGCATACGGAATACTTGTGGTAAACCCAGTCGAAAAACGTAGTGTTCGAAAACAGTTAGATTTAATTTAAACCACTACGGTTTTCGATCCAAGAAGGGAGTGATGTAGCGGCTCAAAATCCTTTTCACTTAGTGGCACTGCTCGTAGCAAAACTATTTATACACCGCGCCGCTTAATTACGAGGCACAGCTCGTTTTGCTGAATAGAGCTATTTCACCACCTACATTCTGAAATCTCGATATTTATCGATTATCGAATTAAAATATTCACACGTTAAAAGAAATAAGAAACGAAAAGGGACAGTCGGGTTTTGAAGTTTAAGAACGCAGTCTCACACACAAACGCGGTTAAAAGTAAAAAGTGAAAGTGCCGAACAATCGTTCACACATCAACCATCTTGATGAACAACATTTATAATGAAAATAATAAGAATAAATAAATAAATAATAAAATAGTACATAATAATAAAATATAGTGACTGTTTTAATTATTAATAATAAAACACGGTAACACCCGCTATAGTTACTTGATCATTTTTCGTTGATATAAAACGTAAACGTTTTAAAGGCTTTTTAGTAGCATGCCGCTCATTATTAGTGTGCGGCTTCTAATAGGTGCGGCTTGTTAACGCAATGCGGCTAATTAGAGGTTTTCGTAAAGGTTTTAAGTAATTTTCAGTCAGACAAGCTGCGGCGTATTAGAGTGGTGTGGCTTATAAGGGAAAAACAGGGTATGTATGAAATTCGTCCTAACTTGTCCTAAAACCAACAACAAAGTTTATAATTAAATTTAACAGTGTATTTTTAACTTCAAAATCGCATTAAAAGCACTTTGTCCTAATATAATCTAAGAAGTAAGTACTGATGGAATAAGTGTTTTTATTAGACGGATAATAGATAGACTAGATTGGATTTGAGTCCAAATATAAAACATGAATTTTTCGGAAAATTTAGAGGAACGTTGGGTGTAATCTTCTAAAGTTGAGTACCTCAAAATCGCGTTAAATGTGCTTTGTACTAAAATATGTCTAAGAGGTCACTTCGACTGGAATGGATGTTATTACTTAGAACTAGACCCAATCAAACTCAAAAACATGAATTTTCTGGAAAATCTAGGCCAACATTTGGTAATTTTGAAGTATACAAATTTTGAGTATTACACCAAGTTTTGCCCTAGATTTTTCGTAAAACTTATGTTTTTAAATTGGATTGGGTCTAGAACAAACTGTATTACAGAAAGTATAATAATAATTTACACTGTTAAATTACGTTTTAAAAGAAATTGTGTTTAAGACGGTTTAGGACAAACTTCACTTGATTATATATTCGTATGCAGTTTGACGTAAAATTGTCCTACAATTATTTTTTCCTTTAGTAAAACTTAGGACAAACTCTACGCAAATTATTTTACAGGGTGGTACATACACTACAAGCAGACATATCTGCTTTTTGTGATAAAATAGTTATGCACGACGTCAAATTGTACTAAGGCACCATCGTCGAATCCCCATTGATGTCTGGGCATAGGTTTCTCAATATATATTTTGTTGATTATTATAAACGAAAACTTTAATTAGAGGAAGTTAAATGATTTGTAACACAGCTCCGAAAGATGATTAGTTGTAAAGATATCGGATAATTTCATGAAATATAAAATTTCCCTGCAAACGTGGTATGTCTGCAATCCATGCTGATGATAAGGCCAGTTTATGTTTATCCATGCCCTTAAATGGTATGTTTAATATACATTTGATGTTTGAATTAGTTGTACTGATAACGAAATTAGTTACTTTACGAGGGTTGTCTGAAAAGTTTCCAACCTAACAAAGATACAAGACATTTGTCTTCAAATTAATTTTTATTTCTCAAATGTAGCCATTTTTCCGCAATTTCTGCCTTCAGCTTATCAAGTAATGATGTGCAGCATGCTCCTGTCTGTATGTCTGTAATGGTTTTCTCTTTTTAAAGATTTAGCCGATTATCTGACTGACTCCATGACTGACCCAGAAAACAGTCGCCATCATTTTTCCAGCCGAAGGAACAACCGTTGCCTTTTTAGTGCATCAACGGATCACCTAAACTGCACCAACAGAACGCTGGAAACGTTTATTCGAATACGTTTCTAGTCCAAAGTGAGTAAACGTGGTACCAAGCGCGCTCACAGCTTTTTTCTTAATTCAATATGTGACAAACAGGTTCTTTGGGCATATTCCTAGCCTCTTCTATCTCTCTAACTTTAATTAATTCGAGTGGTGGCAGTTTTTAGACGTCCCGAACGTTGATCGTCACCCAAGCTAGTACGGCCACGTTTAAATTCAGCTGTCCAAAATTTAACGGTGGTAAATGATGGTGCAGAGTCCTCTAAGCAGTGTCCAACTCGTCTTTGATTTGTGTAGGCGTATTGCCTTTCAAAAATAAATATTTAATGACAATACTCGATTTTTCCCTTTTTCACAAAAACACATCGAGTCACAAAAACAGAATTGTTTGATTGTTAAACAACCGTGGGTCCGACGGCTGATATTTCAGTGAATATCTTTAAATGCTGCGTAAACACTTCCCTTACTTTTGTTGATGAGTGCTGCCATTTTCATGTTGAGGTCGGGAACTTTCAGACAACCAAACATAATACAATTCAGTTACTGAGTTATTCGTCGTTTTATGCCAAAGACAGACTACTGGTTTCATAACTATAGTTTCGAGATTATAATTTACTAAATGAGAACTCAAGACCCACTGCAATTTCTTTTGTCTTCTCGTATGGTTTTAAATAGTAATGGAGTAGGCAATAGGCATTGACAAAAAAGTCAAGATTTAAATTGTCTGAAATGGCTTTTATATTGACACAACAAAAAAAAATTGTTCCCGCTAACAAAATTGTTCAATAACAAATAGAAAACTCCAAGGAAACATGATTTGCTTGGTAAACTCTTAGTGTCCGGAACCTCCATTATCCTCCGTGTCCTCCGGACATGCTTCAGTATACAAGATTGTTTTACTTTCAATTTTTAAATTTATCATTGGAGTTAATGGTTTCTTCGTGGCTTTTGAAATAAAAGTTTTTCGTTGACACCATTCAAATTCGTTTACGAAAAGGACACAACAAACTGTATCCCAAAAAGATACGTACTCGTAGATCAAAAAATCAAAACTCAATACGGCTGAGAGGTGTGGTATTTCGGTTTATTTAAATTGGTGAGCATTGAAACATACTCGTAATGTTAAGCAAAATTGCGGTGAATTATATTTATGTTTGTTTATTGTTACTATTTTAAAATCCGTTATATGCTAATTTACCATTTTAATAAGAAAATGTAAGGAGTTCAATGAAATTTAAGAACGACAATGTTTTGACTCGTACCAATTATCCAAGTAATTATTTGTAAAATATATATTTAATTTTTATTACAAACAAACATTAAGATTGAAAATTATCTTATCTAAAAAGAATTATAAATTTACATACGTACATATTTGATACGTATACCTTAAGGACATAGACATATTTAAATATTTTATTACCGTTTAATGATAAATTTTTGGAAAAGGTTATTGCTATATTCATGCGAACCAAATCCAAAATGTGTGCTTGAATTTAAAAATTGTATTCTTTTGATTGGTCTCAAGTACCTGTCAAGGAAAATATCGGCCATTTTACTTTATATTTCGATGATTGGGAAAACTTTACATTAAATATATGCGGTTCTAGATAAATAAATGTTTAGAGTTAAGTATTCAGTTTTTAACAGAAACTACAGCATTTAATTTTAATTGAAATTATTTTTTCTATCGGTGTATGTTGTATCAACCACTTGTTTGCTTATATGCTATCAAAAACACACTTGCTTTGATGTCAGTTCATCTTTTATGCATGCATATCTAATTTCTCCTTAGGGAGATACTCGTAAGAGGTTTAAAAATTAATTTAAATAAAAGAAATTGCATGAAATCTTTGACTAAGAAACGTAAGTACAGTTTTGACGGATTCACTCAAACTCTTACCTTACACGCTAAAACTCTTAACCAATTCAATTTTGAGAATTGAGAATATCACCTAATAGGTGTTTGATGTTAAAATTTAAAATTATATCTGAACTTAGAATAAAAATATTTTCACGATATTAGGCGTTGTGAAACCGATGGTAAAAACACTCACTAGCATACTGACATGCCGCCGCATAGTCATACCAGTTGCCTAGATTTTGATAGGTCTAGTTTTGGCCAGATTTGCCTGGTTATTATGCATGGGGTACTTACTATTAGAACACCTGTCGGTCGTGTTGTTCTTCTATTTTTCTCTTAAAGCAATAATTTGCCCTGGCACCCAGACGCACATAAGGTGTATGTTGAAATAATCTATCATCTCTTTAAAAGATTAGAGACAAGTCTGTGCTACTTTCGACAGAGGAAATATTATTTGTGCATCTTAATTGAAGCCTGGCGGTTCATAAGTATACGAATAACCCATGCAGATATTACATTATACCTAAAAGTCAACGGCTTCCTTTATAGCGATTAGTTCAGCTTAAAAACGCTGCAATACTCCGGGAGACGAAAAGAGAGGTTAAAATTTAATTTTTCACGAAATCCTACTCCTAACTTTCTCATACATTTATGATCCATCAGTGAAGAAATTAACACCTTCAGTATTTAGAAATACTGCTCTTAACTATTCCTTTCTAATGAGATGGTATATTCGGTACTATTTTGGATTTTCTTGATTTTTAGAATAGATGAATGTCCTGTATTGTTACAGTACATGGAGGTGGGGTTGAGCCTTTAGATGAGCTCGCTGTCATTTGTTTACCTAGAATATTCAGGGGTGTGAGATAAAATATAATACCCAGTGCTTAAGTACATTGCTAATAAGAGCCCTACTAATACTTTCACCAAGGATTTTAGGTTGGCGGAATATTTAAAGCTGGCCACCAAACAGTAACCTCATTTAGTAACATGGATATTTGTCAATGGCATTTTTACAGGAGTAAAGCACTGTTGTAGCTCTCTTTTCTCTCTCTAATATAATACGTTTCCAGCTTAGTTTGCTGTCCAGAATGAAACCCAGATACTTCACTTTATCAATGAAGGACAATTTAATACCATTTAAGCTGGAATGGTCGATTAGAGAAAGTTTGTATTTTCTGGAGAAGATCAACTTAATTTTGTGTAGATTCACATTCAAACCGCAACTGTAAGTCCAATTGAAGAGAATGTCATTCTTTGCATGCGTTCGCATAAGGTGCAAGGATATTTACCGCAGACACCAATCGCAACATCATGGACATTTTACTAGCAGGTTTTTGCGACTTTCTCTACTCACAATTCTGTTATTGGGGGACCTATTCAAGCTGTCCGTCACGACCCCTGAGTCACTGAGTGAATCGTCTACGCAAAGAGAGGATAGATCTCCTTTAGTCTGATGTTGTTAAATGACCTTCTATATAAGAGAGCAGTTTCCACAGATTTCCCCTTACAATTTGGATATTGGGCTTTCGATACGCTATTTGAATCAATGGAACTCCTAATGAAAGCTTATTTCTGTTTCTTCAAAAAATTCAGTACGGAAGAGGATAAACTTGTTTAAGGTCTTTGAATCTCAAATGACAGCTTTTTCCCGCATTAGGTATAAATATTACCTAGTCCGTTTACTAGGAATGTAATGGAGTTCTAGGCTGTTCTTCCAGCCAGGATAAGGTTAAGCTAGTCGTTTGTTAAAACACTCGCCTGTATAATACGAAAATACCTGCCGTCTGATAAGGCTTAAAGCTTTTCATAGCCACTGGATTTTTCTCCCACTTATAACCAACTTAGCTTACAATGTGTACGACTTTGTTATTCCTAAGTCTTTGTGGTGCATATTTGGATCTAGCTGGCAAATGAATTTCCAGTAGTATACGTATTCAGCCTAGATGTTCCAGCATTTGTATCAGCATTTCCTAATTCGTATTCTTATGTTTTGAGGACTTCCTTAAAGCAGTCCTAGTCATTAGAAGATTTAGTTTTCTTGGATCATCTGTTCACATCTAAAACATCTGTCCGTTAGACCACCCCGATGGTCGAGCTTTAATCAGAGGTCTACTAGGAGGACACGCACCTTATATGGCCTTATTAAAGCGTTGCATAGCTGGCCCACTAGGACATGAAGTTCTTGCATTGAATCAGAGAGGTTTGGAAGTGAATTTTTTAGAATAGTTCTATAAGTACTCCAGTCGGGTTTCCTTCTGTTTCTTTAGCAATCATTTTTAATGGGTTTTGTCTTCAATTCAAATTGAAAATAACGACGACCAAAAAAGGATTGATCCTCCGGTACCTTCCAATTTACCCAACTATCCATAATGGTATCTGAGACAAGTGTAAAGCTTGTCTATTTCTAGTTGTTAATGTCAGTTTACAACCAATATTGTATATACTTAGGTTAGTGCTGCGAATAAAATCAAGGAGTAACACGCCTCGTTCTTTAGTATCAGTGCTTCCACAAATTGTGTGGTGTGCATCAATGCTTGTTGTGACTACATCTGAATTACTTTAATTTTGATAATAGAAAGAATTTCAGATGACTTTTTGGCAAGAATGCTTGGCTTGTGCTCATGTCTCTAGAGATTGCACTAGAGGAACTAGCCTTGTTCGTGTTTGTGTTCCGTTTTCCGATACGTCTTGAGGGACTGTAACACGAAGACTTGCGGACAATTTCACAACGAGATAACCTTAGAAAATATTAAAGACTGCAACTATATTTATCCTGAATTGAATCAACAAATATTTATTTATTTTAAATATACTTGCAGTCTTTAATATATTCGTAGGTGGTCGTGGCGTGAAGCTGCTCTAGGGAAATCAAGTTGGCACTTGTGTGCAATAATAAGCTCCGAACGAATTTATTTTATTTTAATGTGAATACGCGTAACATGTTTGCAAACAAAAAGTTAGTTTTTTACTAGTTTTCTGTAATTTTTTTGGTTTCTTTAATAAAATAGAAATCGATTAGGATGAACGGAAAAGTGAAACAATTGCTAGAGCAACTGCTACTGGGCATTAGTTAATTGCTGCGTTATTTTTGAATAACCAAAAATAGTAGCCGAGTTTTGTTGAAAATTAACAGAGGCCAGTTTTCGAATAAGCTGTGTTATATTCTAATATATTTGTGTAAAAGAAAATTGTTCATCATAGTTGGCGTGTTTATCAATAGTAATAAAATTCGAGTTTGGTTTATATAAATAAAAAATTGAAGGTTTATATTTATAAAAGGCAACTGTGATGAAAAAATTTCGTTTGTTATGATAATTTCGAACTCGAAAACTGACCTCGAATATTTCAATTCTCAACAAACAACTAGTGTCTATTTTAATTCTAATCTTAAATGCTAAATATAAATAGAATTCTAGGTGTTAATCTTACTTATAAAAATCTTACAGTAGTATAGTTGGCGAAATTCGTTTGTAACCCTTGAAAACCTATTTTTGTCTGAGTATAGCGATAGCAATATTTTAATTTCGACTGTGTGCATTTCTATCTCAGTATAAACATTTTAGAAGCGTATGAATTTAGCCCAGCTTTTCATTCCAGAAAAAAACTAAGTTTTCTCAAACAATACTATTTCATCTGATCTCAGTTGTCTCTATTAAAGTTTGTAGAAGACGAAATAAATATTTACAATTTTTTACTCAACAACAAAATTTTCACAAACCAAATGACACATTGGTTAAAGCTTAGGCGTTTGGATCGGAAGGTATCGGGTTCGAATCCCGATAGGGGCAGGATGCAAAGGGAAGTTTATCAACAGATTACGATCTGTGATGAAATGGAACACATCTATGACCCCCTTTCGGAGTGCAAAACCCGACCCATCTTCCATGCCAGTATAGGCTGGCATTGAAGTATGCAATGTGCAGATGGTGATAAAATCGGACCTATAACCGTACGTCCTCGAATTGGCTGACACGGGCTTATAAACAAGGATGGAAAAAAGCAAACCGCGAAAGAGTTGGGAGAGCCTTGGGCAGAGAACAGATTGCAGGGATAAAAAATAATAAAAAAATAAAAAAGATGCATCCCAGATTTTTTTCAATTAACACTTAAGTATGTAAATTTCATATAAAAATATGAGAACAGCGTGCCATTTTCCTAGGAATATGATTAGTCGGGAATGATTGTTTATGTTTTGAATAGCATTCAAAACAGCATTGAATAGGCCAGCTTTGGTATGGCCCAGAATAACAATTAATACATAATTATCATTTTTCTTTATTCTTTCTTTCACTTGGTTATTTTTAAGAATATGAGAGAAGCATGCAATTCTTCTACGAGCATGTTTTGCTGGAAATCACTGTTTATATTTTAAACAGCCTGCGATAAAGACTAACTCTGAGCAGCCGAGTATCAGATGTATATGGTAGGATTCGCACAATCAGCAAGCTTCCTTATTAACAATATACAAATTAGTAATTGCAATTCTGCTAGAAATATGATTTGCCGGAATTGAATGATCCACTTGTGCTAATCCTATACCTAGTACTGGCATCTTAGCCTAAGTCATCAATCATTTCCGGCAAAATATGTTCCTAATATAATGATAATTATGAATTTTTATATTCGGCCATATCGAAGCTGGCCGATTACATAAATCCTACAATACTGTTGGTATTGCCGGCTAGCTAGAGTTACTCCTTTCTATAGGCTATTCAGAACGTAAATAATCATTTCCGGCAAATTACATTCCTAGGAGAATAACATGTTTTTATCGTATTCTTATAACGGGCCATATGGAGCTTTGTAACTTGTGCCAATCGTACCATACGCTGGTACTGTCCTCTTAGTTGTTGTAAGTTCTTACTATCATCAACTGAAATCATATCCTTAGGAGAATGGACAAATTTTTATACTAAGCCTTAAGGAATCTGGCCGTTTGCGCTAATCCCACTGGGTCGCTGGTCTGTCCGACTGGCCATAGTTAGTCCCTGTCAAGACTATTGAAGATATAAACAATCATTTCCGGCAAATCATATTTCTAGGAAAATGGCCTTTTCTAATATTCGTACAAGGGACTATGGGAAACATGGTCATTTGCGACAAATCTACCTTACGACTGGTACTACCCTCTTAGGCAATATAAGACCATACTATGTATTATTAACTCAAAACAGTATAAAACATCTCCGGAAATTCATATTCCAATGAGAATGGCCGATGGTACGAATCTCACCATACGGTTGATACCATCCGGATGGCCAGATTTTGTCCTTATATGGCACGCTTTCCTCATATTCTTATAAGAGGTCATATGGATCTTGGCCAAATGCATCAATCCTACAGCTACAACTGCCCTATTAGTCATTGTAGGCCCTTACTATAACCAACAAAACAGAATTAGTAATTTCCTGTAAATCATATTCATAGGATAATGGCACCTACTAATTTTTATAATGGGCCATAAGGAAGCTGGTCTATTGTGCGAATAATACGATACAGCTGGAACTGTCCGGCTGGCCATAGTTAGTCCTTATAATAGGCTATTTTAAACATAAACAATCATTTCCGAATAATCATATTCTTAGGAAAGTGGCATGCTTTCATCATACTTGTATGTGGGTCCATACGGGACTTAAGCATTTGCTCAAATTTTACTATACTGCTGTAACTTTGCTCTTATTTGTTGCAAGCCATTATAAAGGGTCAATGTGCTTCTTTTTGGATTTTCGTGTATATGTTTTTGATACATCACGCGTGATTAGCGACACCTGTCAAAGTCAGTCGTTCTCAGTTAGCATTGCAATGTCGTCATGGAAAGGCTTACAACCGAACAACGTTGGTGAACAACCAAACAGCATACCTCGTCCATTTTATGGTCGTCATAATCGACCTACTGAGCAAGCAATTCAAGCCTTTCTGAGCAAATTTCGCACCAATTTCACGTTATTGGACATCAATTCACCAAATCGTACAAGTAGTGTGACCAGAGGAAAATATTGCTGCTGTAGTGGAAGGCATAACACAGCAATTGGGATTATATTTTTCGAATACACGGAAGGCTTTATACGATCTTGTTCTGGAGCAGTATAAAATAAAGCTCGTACAACGACTAAAGCCGAATGACTTGCCACAGTGTCGAAGTTTTGGTAAGTGGGCCTTAGAACATTTTGAGAAAAATCCTTTTCTTTACCGAAAAATTATGTTTAGCAACCAAGCTTATTTTTGGTTAAATGGATACGTTAGTAAGGAAAATTACCGCAATTTGGTGTGATGAGCAACCACGAGCAATACAAGATCTGCCAATGCACTCAGAAAAAAACCTTGTTTGATACGGTTTATGGGCCGGTGGAATCATCGGTCCGTATTTTTTCAAAGATATCGCTCGATGATTTCGAACTTTTTTGTTCAAAATGCATGAACTGAACCTGGTCGAAATGTGGTGTCGGCAAGACAGCACCACATGGCACACAGCACGCGAAACCATGTATTTATTGAGAAATGTGTTCGGTGAGCAATTTATCTCACGTTTCGGTCCGGTGGATTAGCCACCTAGATCGTACGCTTTGACGCCCTTGACTATTTTTTATGGGGCGACTTGACGTAGCCCCATAAAAAATAGTCAAAGACGTCTAGATCGTACGATTGATCTAGGTGGCTAATTCACCTCCTCTATGGCAATAAACCAACAACAATTGCAGAATTGGAAGACAATATTAAACGTCTTTAATGACAAAGATATACCAGGCGAAATGCTAATAAAAGTGGTGAACAACTGGACATTTTCTTAAAACGTAGTCGTGACCAGCATTTACATGAAATAATCCTTAAGTACCAATTAGCAAACATTGATTTATCGATTCAATTATAAATTTCATACAATTTTGCAATTTTACTGTATTTTTAAAATTATAAACCAAACGCTTAAAAAATCACCGATTATTACCAACTTCAGATAGTATAAACCATATCCGTCAAACTATATTACTAAGAGAATGGCAATTACTAATTTTTGTATTAAACCATAAGTTAAATGACCGATTGCACAAATTTCACAATACGGTTTGGACCACCCGGCTGGCTAGAGTTAGTACTTATCATAGGCTAATCAGAGCATAAACATCTGGCAAATCACATTCCTAGGAGTATACGCTTTCCTAAAATTATTTATGGTACCATAAGGAGCTTGGCCATTCGCGCCAGTCCTACCATACGACAGGTACGGCCCTCTTAGTCATTGTAGGCCCTTACTTTGACCAACTTAAACCAGTATCGAACAATCAATTCCGCCAAATCATATTCCTATGAGAATGGTATTTACTAATTCTTATACTGGACCATAAGGGCTGTCCGATTGCTAAAATTCCACCATATGGCTGCTACTAATCCACCATATTGCTGTTAATCCTTATCAAATGCTTTTCAAAACATAAATAATTAATTCCGGCAAATGATATGCTTAGGAGACGCTTCATGATATTCTGAGGACAGGCTTTTCTAATATGTGGCAACAAGTGGATCTTACCATTTGCGCCAATCCTACCATATGGCTAGTACTGCTCTCTTAGTCATTGTATGCACTTATTGTTACCAACGCAAAACAGTATCAATTTTTTTCGTTAAATTAAAACAAACACTTAGAGAAAAACAATTTATAATTATTTGTACTCTACGTAGTACAAAAACAATAATTAAATGAAAAAGTCTGGGATGAATATTTTGTTGTTGAGTAAAGAATTTTAAATGTTTTTCTCGTCTTATTCAAGTATTCGAGTAACTAGAAACAACTGGGATGAGACGAAATAGTAGTGTTTGAAGATTTTTTCTGTGAAAAACTGGGTTAACTTCATGTGTTTCATTTAGGGTTATAAAAATTAAAAACTTTTAAACAAATAAATAAGTAAAGTATAAGGCACTAACTTATATTTTACTTGGTATAGAGATTATAAAAATGCTATTAGTAATAAAAATATGTGAAAACTGTTTCAGAAAATTATGTTTTCAAAATTTTTATATGTAACTTTATGTCAACAAAATTGGTGCTGCAAAGTTAAAGAACAAAACTTACGTTTTTCAGATTTAAGATACATTTTGTGAATTCTGTTTTAGTACAAACAGGAAATTATACGGTTTCAGAGCTTACATGTAGTTTGTGAATGAAACCTTTAATATGATTTTTTTTAATTTTAGCCTGGGTTTTAATTATAAAATTAAACTTTCCGCTCCGGCTGCAACTATCCGGTCATATTGCATTAAAATAATCCATTTGAAAGATTGATTTTGCAAAATTTTAGTTGTGCAGAGCGCAAATACTTTTACAAACTAATTTTTATTCGATTGATGTTTATTCTCTACCGCTAACTTAAATATTTTGAATTAGAAAGTGAAAAGTTAGAATCAAAAAACTAATACTTTTCTTAATGGAAAGCTTTTAAATGTTTACTGCTAAGACATTATTTGTTTATTTAATATACAACACTTCAATAACGATAATTGTATTTGTGCTTTTTAACTCCATAAAAATGAATAGCAATGTAAAAGCTTACAATAGATAAGTAAAAAAAAGTTTTGCCTTTGCGGATAAAAGGCTGATTTAAATTCTCATTAAAATTTAATAACTGAACTCGTATTGCACCGAGATGGAATATTATATAAGAGATATGAAAAATTAAAATTAAATTTAAAAAATTTAATTTTTCTTCTGGTACGTATATACACTGGCTCGAGTACTTTGTGCTCTACTGCTGCTACCATAACTTTTCGCAAATTGTTGTACTATAATTTTAGTATTGTGTGTGTGTAGATGTTGCTTACCCAAAAAAAAAAATATTATAAATTTTTATTGTATGTGATTTGAATAAAATTTACTAGTTTTTTACTGTACTTTACAGTGTGTAGTGTAGAAAAATAGAAAATACGACCAACCAAGTATAAATAATAATAAAAAGTTATGTTTGGAAAATATATTATATATAAAATGCAGAAAACATGAAAATATTTGCCGTATGTTATATTATTGATATAAAAATAAAATAGAAGAACAACTTTACCATTATGGTCTGTATTTCGTACGATTTTATACTCGTATATATTGAAAATCTATATGTGTACACGTACGTACAACGTTCGAGATTGATTTAAAAATTTCGTGTTTCACAATACAAGTTACGGTACATTTACTAGGTGTAAAAAATCTGTATGGCAATGTCATATTATAAATTGGATTATGTGTGTAAATGAGATTTACATTTGATTAGTTCTACATACTAGTATATATGTATAGTGTTTTTTAAACTATAAAATCAGATAATACTATTATACCAGTGTCTAATTGTGTTTGCATTGTTAACTATTAGAATAACACCATTCTGATTAAAAACTAAATTTTTATGCCAGATATGGGTGTATCAAAGTTGAGTTGTGATCTTAATCTCATGACACATAACAAATTAGTTTAGTTTTATCAGCCAGGACAAAATAAACTTTATTTTGTTGTGTAATTAAATGAACAAGCTGTAGAGATAATGTATTGAATGATCATGCTAAAATGATTTATTTCATTATTTTTGTATAGATTTAATTTGTCGTAGAGTCATAATTTAATCTTGTTTTTTCCACAATAAATAATTACAATTCGAGATAGAACTCATCGATTAGTTGATTGATTGGGCTGGAGGACCAAATACTGGCCTATTCCTGGAGCCTGTTTACATATAAGAAAAGGGAGGACAAATAAAACACGTTAAAAACTTTCGATTTTAGTGATAATAATTATTGTAATTTGGTACAATGGAGACCGGTTTAATTGATACAAAAATGGAATCAAACCATTGTGCGAATATTGAAACGGCGGTTGACCCTTGCTCCCATCTCTGTCTAATAAATTTCCCGGTATTTTAATAATGGGAAATTTATTCCATGAGAAATTGTTTCATTCCAGTGCTATAGATTGGCAAGCGTACATATAAAAATTGACAGCTCGGTGTAAAATTTAGTTTTCATTTAATAAATAGTTAATTTAAGTGGTTTTGGGTTTTAATTAAGTTAAAATAGTTTTATAGTGGTGTAAGAACAATTTTATAATGTTAAAAAGGTGGTGGACGCAAATATATAGTGTTTTAAGTGGATTATTGTTTGGTGGCAACAACAACAAGTGTTTGTTTATAGTTAAGCGGCGTGATTTTAGACAGTAAGTAAAGTCAGGTGTGAGCAAAAGGAGGGCTTCGGCCCTTAAAAAGGGCGATGTTTGATAGATAGCTTAAATAGATTCGCACCGTTGAGGATGTTGGGATATAATACCCATCCCTCCAAAAGGAAAAAGATCGAAGAAATGCGAACAAAGAGATTAGGATTCGGTGGCGGTGCAGTTATAATGGATTGCAATGGAGTAAATGAAAAATATCTAATAATCAAGCACGAGCAGGAGGGACAAAACCTGTCAAATTTTTGACCTTTTGGAATACAAAAAGCGCTGGATATGATAACCAAAGATATCATTAAAACGCAACGTTCGAGAGCTGGAGAACTCTTGGTTCTGACAAAAAAACAGGCAGCGACGGATGCATTACTGAAGCCAACATCTCTGGGGCAATTGGCCAAAATAAAAGTGACGGAACACCCCATATTAAACAGTTCCGAAGGTATTATTTTCTGCCACGACCTAAAAAGTTTAACTGAGGAGGAAATCAAAGAAGGGCTTACGGACCAAGGCGTCATAGAGGTATATAAAATAAAGAAATGGGTGGAAAACAAATTAATGGACACAGCAGCAATTATCCTGACTTTTAATTCACCAGTATTACCGGAATATGTGAGCGCAGGCTTTATACAACTAAGCATTCGATTGTACATTCCAAATCCGTTGAAGTGCACGGAATGCCACAAATTTGGTCACACCAATAAGAGATGCACAAGTGATCCTAAGTGCTACAAATGTAGTGAAGTAACACCACACAACCAGCCGTGCACTACACTAAAATGCATAAATTGTGGAGAGGCACACACCAGCAACAGTAAGGAATGTCGAGTATATAAACGAGAAGTAGAAATAGTGAAAATTAAAACTGTAGATAGATTAACATTTCCCGAGGCGAAAGCCAAATATTTTCGATTATTTGCAAACACCTCACCAGCTAACCAGACAACATATGCAGATACACTAAAAACCGCCTTTAACCCACCATACACACCACAAAAGCCGCAAAACAAAGAAAACCAACTAGAACAGACAAAACCACAATCATATCAAAAAACCATTTCAACTTCAAGGCAACAACAGACACAATTAAACCAACCACAACAACAACAGCAACAAAAAGATCAAGTACGACAACAACAAAATCAACAACAGCTGCAACAACCAAAACAACTACTAGAAACGAACAAACTACAACAACAAATACAGCAAGTACAACAACAACAAGAAAGATTACAACAACAACCGCAATCAAATCAACAAACAACTTGTAATACGGCAATGGACATAGAGACAATAAAAAAAATGAAGCATGGCTAGCAATGAGACAGTCTAATTTAACTCCAAAAGAATTAACACTATTTGGAAATAACCATGTAAGTATGATTGATGATGAAGGAGGAAAGGAGGAGAGAGAACGCATTGGCATTTATAAATGCCCTATCCTTTCTTCATTTCTTTGAATGGTAGAGCGAATGCTGAGATCCAATGAATGCGTGAAAATTGGTCAGATAAATATTCGCAGTATATATGCCAATGGCGAGATGTTGCGGAATTATCTGACCAATAACGATGTGAATGTGATGATTTTGTGTGAAACTTGGGAGCGTGAGGGTAAGACGTTTCGGGTGAAAGGATACAATTATCTGTCCAGACCGAGGGCTGATGGCTTCGGCGGGGTGGGGATATTGGCACGTACCAATATCAGCCTGGTCCTTTGTGACATATCACGTTTCGAGCACATTGAAGTCATCGCAGCCAAAACTCGGAATCTGGACAGAAACTTGTTATTTGTTAGTATCTACGCAACTCCAGTGTTATCTACGTCTGATAGAGAGAGAAGCCAACGAGATTTTCATATTTTATTTGAATGGGTGGAAGGCAAAAGTGACGTGATTCTAGCGGGTGATATAAATGCGCATTCGAGAATATGGGGGAGTGAAAGAACTGATGCTAGAGGTAACTGGTTGACCCGCCTCATTCCTCATTCCGATCTCGTAGTCCTGAATGATGGTAGGTCGACTAGAATGGCGAGAGTGGGGACGACAGCCAGCGCGATAGAATTAACTTTAATATCTAGCGGGCTGGCGGGCCAAGCACTTGGAATGTCACAGATGAGAATTTGGGTTTGATCAGGATAGGCTTAGGTGGTATAAATGTTGACCGAACGAACGTATGAATGAAACTCTCATAAAGAAAGAAGTAAATGAGGTCAACCAACTTGAGGATGAAATAGAGAGAGTGAATGAAATGTGCACTATAAATGTCAGAGAGAATGGAACAATGAAATCCAGTATTGGTATGAAAGGAAACGGATAGCATTGAGAGAGTTCAGTAGGTGTATATGTTATGAATGCAGAATAAATTATGGAAGAATGAATGCAAGATTGAAAAAGGCTATCCGTAGAGCGAAAAGGAAAAGTTGGCGGGACTATGTGTTCAAAATGACACATAGAACCACAACTAAGGATGTATGGGATAAATTTAATAGAGTGAGAGGATATAGAGCGCAAGGCAGAAATGCAGTGTTAGATGACAGAGAGAAAGGAGGTGTCTTTTTACAAATGATTACGGACGTACGTAACCATTTAAGTGATAGGTATGAAGTTTTGCTACCTGATAATGAAAATGAATTTATGAACGATATGTGTAAGGAGTTTGAAGGGGAAGAGTTCCGAGAGGTTTTAGAAACATCCATATCTACTATCCCCGGATCTAACAGAATGAGTTATAAAATAATTGGCAGATTAGAATTCGAAGCCAAGGCGGCCTTGCTTCGAATTCTCAATCAAGTATGGATGAGTATTCGGATACCGGAAAAATGGAAGGAAAGCAAAGTGGTACCTATTCCTAAAAGGGATCGGGATAGGAATCTGGCAACAAATTACAGGGGAATATGTATGTTGAATGTATTTGTTAAAATTGTGAATGGTATGATGAAAGGTCGTATAGATGAATTTGTGAATGAGGGAAATTTGTTGCCGGAAACCACCTTTGGGTTTCGTCACAACCACTCTGCTAATGAATGTGTAGAAAAGTTTGTGTGGGAAGTACAAAAGGAAAATAAGTATGTTGTGGCGGTATTTTTGGATATAGAAAGGGCATATGATTACGTGGTTCCAGGGAAACTTTATCAGATCCTTATGGACTTGGGGTTTCCGTGGAAAATTTGCAAATGGGTGTATGAGTTCGTGAATGAGAGAAAGTTAGTTTTATGTGGTAGAGGGTATAGGTTGGAAGGAGCGGTGACTATCGGCCTCCTCCAAGGCAGTAAAATCTCACCGACTCTCTTCAACCTGTACACGAGCTCGATACATAGGTGTAACTCCTCGGGCAAAGTCATTTTGCAATTTGCAGATGACTTTGTCCTGATGGGCAAGGGGAGTACCATCGAGGAGGCCTTGAGTCGGGCTCAAGAATGTGTGAATCAGGTAACCGAATGTTTGAGTGAACTGAATTTGAGAGTAAATTCGAGTAAATGTTGTAGTATGGCTTTTAGAACGAATCGGATGGTTGATGTGTGAATATATAATGAGAGAATTGAGTGTGTGAAATTGACTAGGTGTTTGGGAATCTGGATTGACAGAAGAATGAGTTTCAAAGTGCATATGGAAAAATTGGCCGATAATTGTAAGAGTAGATTGAACGTGATTAAAAGGGTGAGCAAACCGAAATGGGGAGCTCATCCGGGTGTGACTGATATGTTACGAAAGGCGCTAGTGTCAACTAAAATTGCGTATGGAATGAGTATATATGGTGATGGGTCCAAGGTTGGGTTTAAAAAGTTGATGTTTGTGGAGAATGCGTGTGCTAGAGTAGTATTGGGAGCGATCAATTCGACACCAATACACACTCTGTGGTCTGAATTGGGTGATTCGCCTCTTAATTTTAAGAGGGAATGGATCACCGTGCGAGAGACTACGAATGTTAACTAAGGACAATAAATTGGTGAACGAAATGAAAGACATTGCAAAGAAGGACGGTTTACAAAAAGACAACAAGATTGGTAATCTTGGAAAATATTAACATATTCTCCAAGATTCGTCCGGCAAATCCGAAAGTCCCTTCGAGCAATCTAATGGTGCGGTTGAAGTTTGGTGATACAACAAAAGCAATGATGAATAAATGATGATCGCTTAGGTGTGGGAATTTATATTCCTTCAATGAGGAAAGAGAAAATGGTACGAGTGCATGACAGTATCTGTATAATGAATGCAGAATTGATAGGGATTATTGAAGGGATCAAGTTGGCAATGACACAAGGGAGAAGGAGATAGTGTTATTCTCTGACTCCCGAAGTGGGTTGGAATTAATTAGTAAAGGTGGGGGAACTCATGGCAATGTGTATGTGGAAATGCTATATAAATATCTTCAATCTTATGGGAGGGAGGTCATCCTTCAATGGATACCTTCACACCTACAGATTGAAGGTAATGAAAGAGCCGATATGCTTGCAAAACGGGGTTGTTTGATTAAGGATGTAAATGAATATGAATTCATGGATGCCAGAGACGTACTTCGCATGTCTCAGATAAATCTGTAGAGAAAATGGGAGAGAGAGTTTGTTGAAAAATGTCAGGTGAAAGGTAAGAATTACTTTGAGTTGGTTAGGTCTCCTTTGAGGCAACCGTTCTTTAAGGTGCTCAAAGGGGGTACTAGAATGTTAAGAACTATGGAACGAGTGAGATTGAGTCATGGAAATTGGAAAGAATGTTCGAAGAAACGCAATTTGGTTGTGTGTGAATTATGTAAAAGCTGTTTAATTGTGGAGGACATCGAACATTTGATTCTGAAATGTTCTGCATTTAACCAGAGCAGACAAATGTTCGATGTTCTATTGAGTGCAAGTAGTTTGACTGAATTATTGCGAATGGGAATGAACGTATATAAGAATGTGTATGAATTTATTAGAACAAATCAGATAGAAGTGTCAAAGGGGATCGATGTGTGCTATAGGTGTATGAAAAGAAATTAAAATTAAATTATTATTATTATGGTAAAATGTAAAAAGAATTAAAAATTGTAAATTTTGAAACTGGGCCAAATGGTACCAAATTTTTGGACTTAGTGCCAAATAATAAAAAATAAAAAAAATTTTTTGATGTAAACAATGAATCCAGTTGGTTCCCCTCCTTATTGAAAATGGTATAAATAGTGGTCCCAAATACGAAGGTGGACAGTCGGTGAGTTACGTTACGTTTTTTTACAAAAGATTTTGGTGCGATCGGTCGTGGGTATGATCGACCATAAAAAATGTGCTTGTGATAAAAAAATAATAATTTTTTGTTAAAAGGTTTTCTAAAGAATCCCTGTTTAAAATAAAAATAAAATACAAAAATATACGCGTGGGGATCGCGGCAGAAAATTTATATTATAAATAACTTCAATTTTAAATGGTGTTAAGTGACCAATTTACCGCGATATCATGATAAACCCCGTGTTGTTTATTGAAAAAAATAATAATTTTTTTTTTCAAGAACGGTTTATTAAAAATTTAGCAAAAAAAAAACACAAAACTTTACCGCATATAAAAATTCACGTGAGATTAATTTTAGTGAAAATTTGCAAAACTAAATGTAGTGTGCATGGCATTCCAGTTTTACACGGATGTTAAATAATCATAGTGGAAAACTAACTGTTATAAGGGGTCCCGGTCGAAATTGCATATTTTAAAACGGCATTTTAAAAAACGGCATTTCTCAAAACTGCATTTATCAAAACGGCATAAGGTACAAAACGGCATAAGGTACAAAACGGCATAAGGTACAAAATAGCATTGTTCAAAATAGCATCTCTCAAAACGGCATAAGGTACAAAACGAGAGTGGTACAAAACGGCATTTTTCTAAACGGCATTTTTCAAAACGGCATTTCACAAAATTGCATTTTTCAAAACGGCATTTTTCAAAATTTCATTTTTCGAAACGACATAGGTACAAAACGGTATTTTTTCAAACGGCATTTCACAAAATTGCATTTTTCAAAGCGACATAGGTACAAAACGGCATTTTTCATAACGACATTTATCGTTTATTCAGCTTCTTTTAATACATACATTTACATACATAATAATTCGTTGCTGCTGAAATATTCGATACATTTAAGTAGGTATTTCCGTTGCACTTCGCCCACTGTTTCTAAGTAACATCAAATTAATAAAGCTATTGCAAACCGTTTTAACGTAATACATACCAGGTGTCATGTAAACCTCAGGTATATAAATATATACCTGAGCTTCGATGTAGTATACACGATATTCTGATGTAAACGTATGCTATACACCGTATTATATAGGTCGATAAACAAAAAATTGTTGTGATTTCTTTAAAATGTACTATCTTGGGCAGGACCATAAATAGGAAAAACCCTCACAGAAAAATTGTAGTGGCGACGTACGTTAATAACGCTACATATCTTGAAACTAATATCTTTGAATCGAATTTTTTCGATAAACCCGATAAATTAAGAAAAAGGTTGCATGCGATGTATTCCAATATGGAGTAATCTGCTACGACCATGCAATTGTAGTAACTAACCAGAACTTCGAAGCTCTATATAAAAATTTAGGTGAAGGAGAATATTATAAGCATACTAAATCTTCAAATAATTTGTAATTCCAATGAAGGTTCTTCTCATAACATACCTACTAAAGTTTTTATATAAAACATGTGGAAGAAATTTGACATAATCAATTTCATTTGTAAATTCAACTCTACCACAGGAACATGTGAAATTTGATCTTAATCGACCAAGAAATAGACAAGTTCGTTTTCATTTGGCTTTATCCTAGAATTTGATCCAAAAATCGTTCAAAATTTTCATTAATGTCAAACTTCATCATGTACCGTTAATAAATAACCGTACCTGTTGGTCATATTCCAAAAATTAATTCTAGATTTATAATCGATTGAAATATTTCATTTTAACTTGTGCAGTTTTAAAAAATGCCGTTTTGTACCTATGACGTTTTGAAGTATGCAGTTTTGAAAAATACAATTTTGGAAAATGCCGTTTTGAAAAATGCCGTTTTGTACCTATGCCGTTTTGAAATATGCAGTTTTGAAAAATGCTGTTTTGAAAAATGCCGTTTTGTACCTATGCCGTTTTGAAACATGCAGTTTTGAAAAATGTAATTCTGAAAAATGTCGTTTTGAAAAATGCCGTTTCGTACCTTATGCCGTTTTGAAATATGCATTTTTGTAAAATGCAATTTTGTACCTTATGCCGTTTCGTACCTTATGCCGTTTTGAAATATGCTGTTTTGAAAAATGCTGTTTTGTACCTTATGCAGTTTTTAAATATGCCGTTTTGAAAAATGCAATTTTAAATTATGCACTTCTGAACGGATCCCGTTATAAGTTATACATATCGGTTACGTTGTTAAAGATTTCTTACGAATACCAATTGATCACATACGGTAATGCAATAAAAACAAATATTTTGTGTAATCCGCAATATTAATTTAATTGATATGGTTACTAATTTAAATCCAAGAAAAAAACTCAAAAATTATCTTGTTAATATGTGTAATATCTAATTTATAAAATTATGATAAACTGTTACATTTATAACTATTAATCATTATAAAAGTACAAAAAAAAGAGAATCCGACAAATAATCATAATAAAATAAAAACCTTCATAAAATTTAACATATTAAAAATTGGTGTACATCTGTATTCGAATGAAATAATAATATACAGATATACTCGCTTTAACGTGGACCGTTGTTCAATGGAACATACCAAGTACGGGTCACATTACTATTTTTCGTCTACCAGCTGTGTTGCTGTCTACAATTTGGATATAAGCACGTCATCATTCGCAGATGAGTTGATTATTTTATTATTGTTTTATTATTTATTTATTTTCATTAAGTTATTTTGTTAGTTATTGTATTATTTATTATATTTATGACATATAACTATATTTACTATTTATTATTACATATGACTATTTTTGCTATCCATTGTGATATTTATAATTCTTTACTGTCAATTGACTTAGTCCATTTTATAGTAGTACATATCGTATTTTTAGCTGCGAGGATATTCTGTTAACGGCTGCTAACCTGTACATTATCTTTTAGAACGTACAGCTTAGCTTCCGTTACAATATTTATAATGACGAATCGATCAAAGCCGTGTTTAACTATTCAAAATTAATACATAAATTACGCTGCAATTGAATTAATTTATATTTTAATAGAACGCGCCAAAGACTTAAAATCATACCTAAATATATAAAAGTGACAATAAACTATAATACACATATAGCACAATCAGTGAAACCAAAAGCTGAGCGATCATGGTTACGTAGCAGCATGAAACATCTATATACGAAAATTGATGATCTGACAGTAAAATTATACAACGCGCAATTGAAACTGACAAAAATGTTTCATTATATTGAATACATAAAAGTCATGGAAATAATTGAATCAAGAGTGAAAAAGACGGAAGTTAAGAAAAATACATCGATTAAAAAGAACCTACTAAATAGTAAAAGGTTGAGAAGAGAAAACACAACACCAAGTCGAACTTACAGCACCAAACATTGCTTCTACCACCGTATACACAACACAACAAACATACAATTGAGTGAGCAGGAGATAAATGTGTTAAATAAAAGTTTAAAATACAACACCACACCAAAAAATAACTATAAAGAAAAAACCAAAATACTTTTAAATATTGAAAATGTAGTAGCTACTAAAAACTAATATCGAACATCAGAACGAAATCCGTACAAAGTTAATCACCGAGCTTGAAAACAATATGGAATACAGCAACACAACACTTGCAAACCTCTGAGAACAAAATAATCAAAGGCATTAAGGAAAAATTGGCCAACGAAAATGCGATTATCGTAAAAGCCGATAAAGGAAATACAACGGTAATAATAAACGCGGATGAATTCAAACAAAAAATAGACACCTATATACGCGAGAATGAGATCGATGAGATTCAAGTTGATCCCACCAATAGTTTTTTAAAAACAATAAATAAAGTTATAAGCGCATCGCCATGTGTATTAAATAAACGTGACACGGATAACAACACATCGATAAAAAACAACATAGAACTAGTCGAAAAAATACAATCTATAGAAATACCGACAGGCACAAAATTGGCATCATTTGACGTCGTAAATATGTACACAAACATTCCAGTTGACTATGCATTGGTATTAACAACAGATCTACTACGAAAAAAGTACATTGACATGAACATGACAACAAGTATTTCTCACAACAGGAATGAGTACCAAAGGGATGTCCGTTATCCGGTACACTGGCGAATATATACTTAAATTACTTTGAAAACCAATACATACTAAGCGACAAAAACCCATAGTTACTCCGACGATGTGCTTTTGTTATTCAAAGGAACGGAAAGGCAATTGACCAAATTGTTACAACACGCCAACAATATTCATAACAAAATTAAATTCACTTTAGAGATAGAAACAATTAACGGTATTAGTTTTTTGGATTTAACTATCAAAAACAACAACCACAAACATGAATTTAAAATATATAGAAAGCCAACGCAAACAGATTTTGCTATCAACAATAGCTCAAACCAACCACACCAGCACAAAATATCCGCATACAGACACATGTTAAACAGGCTAAACAATATCCCAATGGATATTGCTGATTACCTCGAAGAGCTTAACACCATAAAATACATCGCACCAAAAAACGGCTACAACACCAACCTGATTGATCGTATAAACGAAAGAATAAAATATAGAATTGTACAATACAACTTAACCACAATAATAATAAACACTTTATAACATCAGATTACAATAGACACCAATTGTTTTGCAAAAATACGGATACAATGTTGCATACAGAACCCAAAACAAATTCCAAAATCAACTAAAAACTACCGGTGTTTACCAATTAACACGTAATGATTGTAACAGATTTTACATTAGACAAACGGCCAGATCATTTGAAACGAAATTCAGAGAACACACGAAAGAAGTCGGACAAATGCACATAAAATCAAATTATGCACAACATTTAACAGATGAAAATCATACCTACACCAACATGAACACAAATTTGAACATACTGAGCGGAATGCATAAAGGCCAGAATATGGATCGACGCGAAGAACTGGAGATTTATAAACACAGACACAATCCGTTACTTTTAAATGATAAAATAAATACAAAAACAAATAAAATTTATGAAATAATATTAAACGGCCACAAACACTAGGACAAATATTATATATACGTACTCGTATATAGCGAATTTTAGTTAATTAATGTATACTACAGTTAAAAGGTGGATTGATAAAGGGATAAAAATATCCCGAAACCGGTCTCCATTGTACCAAATTACAATAATTATTATCACTAAAATCGAAAGTTTTTAAAGTGTTTTATTTATTTATTTTTTAAAATTTTTTACGTAAATAAATTGTGATTGCGATTGTGATAAAAGTTTCGGCAATTTACACAAAAATGGAATCAAACCATTGTGTGAATAGCTAGCGATAGTACGGCACAAGACAACACAATTCTAATCTACCAGGAGAAAGGACAAATCTTGAATGGTAACAAATGATATTTGTCTTTGTCAATTGCTTTTTGAAATCAGCAATTGCTTTCTGAAAATTTCGTAAAATTTAATTCTAAATTAATACTTTTCGGCTTAATAACTTCCCCAGCTTGCTATTAGCTGCAACTGCAACTCTAAAACTCATAATGTACATATTCACTGAAATAATATTCAAAATGCCAAGTGAATTTACTGAAGCCAGAGGGAGAAGATGAAAAATTATGCATTGTATTTCTTGCTCTAATACTGAACTACCCTGAAGCTATAAATTATGCAAATGAAATCAACTAATACACTATTATGTATACCAAAAAATTAATCTTTTAAATTAGAACTGCGTTGTAAAATAACATTTATTATTTTGTAATTTAATTATCGCTACTTTCGAAAATTAAAAATTTTAACTTTAATAAACTAATTCCCCAAAGTCAATCAATACCTCTCTTTTATTACCTAATCCCAGGTTTACCAGATTTCCAACCGAAAATAAAATTGTCCTATTTCTTCGAATCAAATTCCAAGCACTGAAGAGAGTATAAGAAATGTGGGCCAGATTTAAACATCATTCCACGACTATGACAGCACCCTAAAACTTCTAACTAAAATTCGTGTTTGACAAGGCTAACTGAGGAACAGAAAGTTATTGATGAATGCCTGACAAAATTTAGAGCTGCGATCAGCTGAAATAAATATTTACAAATCATAATTAATGAATTACACGATTCTAGGCCATATATATTATTCCACAACTGTGACAGCACTCTAAAGATTCTAAATACATTAGTATTTGATAGGGCTAACCGAGAAGCATAATGGAGTTGATAAGAACCTGACAAAATCTCAAGCTGTATGGTGAGGCAGTCCACTAGTCGAGAGTACATTTCCAAAAAACCAACTGACCTTTCAATTTTTTCCTTCGAGATAAGATGATTGATGGCTGTATCAAATCTGAATAGAATTCCTCGGAGGTATCGAAATTGTTGATCATCAGTAAAAGAAACTCAGACCAAACTGATAAATGAATTCAATGTGTATTTGTAAAACAATTATTTATAATTAAGTCTTGCGACTGGCAAAATTAGAGTGACAAAAAAAGAAAAATATTCATCCTTGACTTAAAAACTAAGCGCTAAACGCAATCCGACATAAACTTAATGAAATTAAGACTGACTGACTGTTGACTATTGACTGACTGTTGAAACCACATCTTTAATTACCACAATGTCATGGTTCTCTCCATTTCGGGCGTTTTTTTAACGATGCTAGGTACCCGGTATGCCATCGATTACAGAAATGCTGGGTAATTTGCTAGACCAGTGGCCATCTATTGGAGAAGAATTTCTGTAATTTTGTTGGCTAATCGAAAAATAGGATGGTGTGAGAGCAACAATGTCTGTTGTGTTAATTCCACATAATGGCCTGAAGTACTGAATGGCATCTATTTCTACGAGTAGCGTGTTGTTGTAGTATGAATTTTGTTACTTTAACAGCAGCTTCCCAGATGCCACTGTGCGCACTGAGCTAGTTTCTCATTAGCTAGATTTGTAATTGCGCTTTAAACCGAAAGCAGTTTACGCAGTTCTTCACAATTCCCTTAGCTTTGGTTTTCCCAGCTGGTACCCAATATTCCTGCCTTGATATTGGTAATAAAAGTGTTGGTCCTGCATGTTTGTGATCTAAATGGACATCTCGAAATATTAATGAAGCTACCATTCACTTCTGCTGAAGAATGATATAATGTTTTGTAGAAAATGAAACTATTTTCTTTTCGTCCTCCGACTCTTAGAACACGTCTATTGTCCAAACCTGCATTAAACGAAATTATTGAACTGTTGCGGCCAATCTGATGAATGGGTTTATATATGCATAAACTCGTTGAAACGTTCGAAACGATTAGTATTTAGAAATTTAGTCATTGACCCAAAGATTAATTTTAGTCATTATGACAAAGAGTTTGTTTATTTCTTTGTCTGCGTTTCCGTAGTTTAAATTCTGTGATAGCCAATAGAGTGTTGTAACCAGTATGGGACCATGCCACCATAAGTCAAAATGCATTATTTCTTTTGGCAACAGTCCACGAGAAGCACAGTCGGCTGGATTTTCGATAGTGCATGACGCCAATGTTTTCGATTGGGTGAGTTAAAAATGTTGGTCGTTCGGTTGCATATAAAAGTGTACCATCGTCTAGAATGGCTAGCAAGCCAATCTTATACTATTTTTGAGTTGGTCCAGTCATACACGTTTGCAAAATTTATTTAGGTTCCTCCTTTAATTAAATATAGTTTGGTTAAGAACACATAGCGGCACAAAGTTCGAGTCGAGGTAAAGTTGGTGGTTTAAGGAGTGCCACTTTGGCTTTGTTGAGATTAATTTGACGATACTACTGTTGCATAATCTGAATGACTGGCTTCGTTGTTTCGTCCCATTGATGTAAGGAATCGTGCCAACCAAAGTTACTTACCCAAAGTAGTTGAAGGAATATTTTAGCTGAAATTGTAATCGGAGCCAACCAACTGAGTATCAAGGCCTTTTTGCTTCTGAGAGCACCGTTCGTGTTCGATAGTTGTATCGCGTAACCAAAAAAGATGCTGATCCCAGTTCATATGTCAGTTTACGTAATAGGTAATGGCGATTTGGATGTGCAGGTTTCTCTGGTCCAACGATTTGTTGATTTTAAATCCTTTCGGCAGTTTCTATCTGGCGATACATCTTTCCGACATCGGCTTAAAAGGCGACACAATTTTTACGAAAGCGTAGAATAATCGAATACAACGATTCTTTAACTGTCGGACCCACAGCCAAGCTGTCATTGTAGAAGTCCCATCAAAAACTACCCTGAGTTTCGTGGTTGAATAGTCCTTTCGTAATACCCCATGATTTGGAAGATAAAATCCTGTATCTTCAACTTCGCCCTGAGCAGGTTCCCGCATTTAAACATGTATCCTTTATACGGTTTTGAAAACTGTAAATCACGAGCAAAACGGCGTTCCGTACTTTAAAGTCATGCAATAGCGGTGTTTATGAATGGCCCAACTAATTCGGTGATTTTAGAAATGACCGGCTTACCGCAAAACCTCCAGCATGGTTGACCTGTGTGTTGTTGACAAAGTGTTCTTCACATAATTTTTATTCAGGCGCTAAAATATCTAGTGATTCACTGATTGACTCCACTTCCCAAAATGTCTATCGAGTTTGGTCGATATCAATAATGCTTGGTATGTTTGCCGTAAGGGAAGTTGATCTTTGAACGTTAATTGCGTGGTTCGGTTTACGAATCTTAACAGCAATAACCCATCCGAGAATCGTTTTTTTTTTAATTTAGCTGGTCTTTAGCAATTTTCGTTTGTCAGTCTTAAAATAGATTGAAGAAATAGTCAGCCCTATTAAGACATCAATATTACCAGATTTATTAAATTATGGATCAGCTGGGTATATTCCTTTATATATACTGCTTTAAAATCTGTTATCCGAAAGGGTACAACTCACTAGTTGCTTTGGACAACACTAACGTGTTAAATCACAAACTAAATTGTGTGCACCAGAAAAATTTGGTTTCATTAAGAGTGTTATTAAGCCCTTGGTCCTGCCAGCTCCCGACCCGCCAAAACCACTAATTGATAGTCGAGAGTATCGTTTATTGATGGTCAACCAACGTGTTCAATACATGCTTCGGTAACAAAACTGGCTTGAGATCCGGAGTAAAAAAGAGCACGACATTTTATAACCGGTGTGAAGTACTTAACGTTAATGAAAAGTGTAGCTACACATTTTAACGAAAAGTGTAGACTCAAAGAGTGTAGATACACAAATTATCAAAAAGTGTAGCTGCAAAGAAAAAAGTTTGGAATTCGAAATACGTGGTTTAATTAAAATTATTAAAAATAAACAAAAAATATTGAGAATCATAATATGTACGAGTACTACAATAATAAATGTTAGTAATACCTTTTTTATAAAAAAATTATTTTAAAGCCTTTCTAATTCAAAAAATCATCGGAACAATGAGTGCCGAGTGTGGAATTTAGTGTTCTCAACTTGGCGTGGTGTCTAAAATGTGTACAAAAAATTTCAAGACAATTTGCATGTTGTGATTGGAGATATGGCGCTACACGTGGAAGCGTCTTTGGTCAAATTCAATTACTTTTTCGTAACTCAAAAAATCATCGGAACAATGAGTGCCGAGTGTGGAATTTAGTGTTCTCAACTTGGCGTGGTGTCTAAAATGTGTACAAAAAATTTCAAGACAATTTGCATGTTGTGATTGGCGATATGGCGCTACACGTGGAAGCGTCTTTGGTCAAATTCAATTAATTCTTTCGTAACTCAAAAAATCATCGGAACAATGAGTGCCGAGTGTGGAATTTAGTGTTCTCAACTTGGCGTGGTGTCTAAAATGTGTACAAAAAATTTCAAGACAATTTGCATGTTGTGATTGGAGATATGGCGCTACACGTGAAAGTGTCTTTGGGGCCAAATTCAATTAATTCTTTCATAATTCAAAAAATCATCGGAACAGTGAGTGCCGAGTGTGGAATTTAGTGCCAATGGCACTTCCACGTGTAGCGCCATATCGCCAATCACATCATGCAAATTGTCTTGAAATTTTTTGTACACATTTTAGACACCACGCCAAGTTGAGAACACTAAATTCCACACTCGGCACTCATTGTTCCGATGATTTTTTGAGTTATGAAAGAATTAGTTGAATTTGACCCCAAAGGCACTTTCACGTGTAGCGCCATATCTCCAATCACAACATGCAAATTGTCTTGAAATTTTTTGTACACATTTAGGACACCATGCCAAGTTGAGAACACTAAATTCCACACTCGGCACTCATTGTTCCGATGATTTTTTGAGTTACGAAAGAATTAATTGAATTTGGCCCCAAAGGCACATTCACGTGTTGCGCCATATCTCCAATCACAACATGCAAATTGTCTTGGAATTTTTTGTACACATTTAGGACACCACGCCAAGTTGGGAACACTAAATTCCACACTCGGCACTCATTGTTCCGATGATTTTTTGAATTAGAAAGGCTTTAAAATAATTTTTTTATAAAAAAGGTATTACTAACATTTATTATTGTAGTACTCGTACATATTATGATTCTCAATATTTTTTGTTTATTTTTAATAATTTTAATTAAACCACGCATTTCGAATTCCAAACTTTTTTCTTTGCAGCTACACTTTTTGATAATTTGTGTATCTACACTCTTTGAGTCTACACTTTTCGTTAAAATGTGTAGCTACACTTTTCATTAACGTTAAGTACTTCACACCGGTCATTTTATAAATCGACCAGTACCACCACCGATATTAACAATATAGCTGTTGAGAATATTGCAGGATCATCGTTACTTAGAGAATACTTAGAGAACAATAGACTTCTGTGCTTGTGGAAGCATCATCTGTTCGGCCAATTTCATTTGCCTGGTTAGGTGCACCATGTAAGAGAGTGTGATATATTTAAAAAATCGCGTTAAGGCAGTTGTAGCATCTATTTTGATTACCTAAGTCTGCAGAAGTTCGAGTCCCCTCCTTAAGAGATTAAGAATCGTCGTCCAATTTATTCATCAAAATAACAATGAGCGACGGGTTTCGAGATTCTGCATTTTTGCCTAATGCTTTTAGTCCTCTGATAATTTCGCCCCAATTATCCATTAAACCTTTTATATTAGCTGTAGCAGCGACATGATTTGGATATTGGCCCTTGAATTTTTGTATTAATGAGATCATATGCTTTTTTCCATTATAGCGTTCTTGCAATTTATTCAGGGCACCGATATAATTGGCTTATGACGAAGCAGTACTGGAGTGAACAAATGTGTTTCATGAATAGTTGTACAAAATAAGTCATAAAATGGCTACCACTGCCCATAATCACCAGAAAAATTAGGAATGTGAATTATAGGTAATTTCACGTCACAATGAACTGTTCTGACTAGCGTTTGCAACACAACGTGTGCTCATCACGAAAAACAGATGTACGACCACGTATAAATTCGTTGAACTAATAACTCACTCACATTTGTCATATATGGTGACCGGTCCGGATAGACAGCGCGTTTATTCTTTCGTAAGTCTTTCCATCCAAAACTAACAAAGCGAATTACGGATCGGTATTGCTCTTTTTCCATTTCATTAAGAAACACGAAACACGAGTGTTACAACCAAATCAAATAAAATGCCAAATAAAAACTAACCTGTGAACTAGACTGAAACTTAGTATGGATTTCGCTTGGCAAATGACAGTACACGATGGTAATGTCAACTTCCCTAAGCAACGCCACCCGTTTTCAAACACGGGTACTTATTCATCGACGCTCGTATTGCACGCGAATTTTAAAAGTCTCAAAATGGAATTTTAATCAAAAGCGCTTAAAAATTGCAACATTATTGCAACATCGAACAGATACGAATGTAAATAAGACTCGAAATATTAGTTTTATATATTCACTTAAATTTATTTTTATTATTTAATATGGAAGCAATGTTATTCATGTAATCCATCATCTTTAATTTTAAATATGTTTATCTGCCACATAAATAATTATCTACAAAATAATGTTTACTTAACAAGGCGAAATATATCATGGCCCATACACAATTTGAACCTTTTACTTTTGGTTCAGTTAATTTGGCGTACAATTTAACTTAAAATGTTAGATCCTCAGAAATATTTAGTCTAGAGATTCGTTCAACATCCATGGTTTTATTATAGGCTACCATAAAACATTAACGTTTTATTCTTGTTTTCAAGCAACGTTATATAAGTCTTGCAAAAAATGTATGTTTAATTACGTTCAGTAGCATCAAAAAAAAACATTAAGACGAGTTCAAAACATTAAAACATACATATTTTAAAGAAACATAAAAAAGATGATGGGTGGTAAAGTTCATCTGTATTAATCTTTCTAAAAAAAGTTCGTTTTCATTCCTGAATGTTATTTCATGCTGCTATTTTCCACATTTTAATAAAGTAATTTCCCATTTTTGAGCGTAAACATAAATGTCAGAGAGTACACGAAAGATAAATAAATAAATAAGATATGCATATTCTGTCTGCTTTGAAAGTTACAATTTTTTTCCTCTAAAATAAATAATAATTATAACTGTAATAACTGTATAATTATATTTGCAAGCTTTATGCTTAAAAGCTGTTTTCGTGGTATTTAATCTGAAAATGCATATTTTTCAAACATTTTACGAAATTCATAGTAAAATCAGAAATACTATTATAATAGTTATTTGTGGTAAAATGTTAAGACAAAGGAGAAATTTACAATTAGAAAGCAAGAAAGTAAGGGTAGGTCGCGTAAGGAAAGCACTGTTATTGGAAGTACCGTATTTTGAAATCCGGTTATATTTTTTAATCTGGTATCACACTACTTTAGAGCAGGTGATATTCGATAGTGGTATATACGAAATTAAATAGAAACCACCCAATGTAATGGGGCCAACACCGTTTATTGAAAGATGCACGAATTACAATACATAAAATTAGAAACGAACTTATTTTATTCTATCTTGGAATATTAATACTATTCGCAGATATCGAAACTAAGCTTCTTAACTTGATTTTTGACGGACTATGGGAGAATTAGGGCAATACATGAAAACGGTTCTAATAAATTTAGATGAAGTCGGGGAAATTTTACAAAACCGAACTAGCTAGCATATTTTTATTTGCCGGAAATTTCTGGAGGATGGGTTTATAAAAATTGTTGAACTAGCTTTTAAAATTTGACTATAGGGCGGAAGAGCGAAACATGTAATCGAAATACTAGATTAGCCTTTGGGTCGGGGTGAAATAGCATCTAGAGCACCCGCTAGTCTTATCTATTCAAACTCATTAAAAAACTTGAAACAGATAACGAGGGGAATAAGATAAACTGTAAAATGTATCGGAGAACAGCTAGAAGTTATAGTCTTATCTGTGTTACGATTGACTGAAAATTGCAAAATCATAGGCATGTCTAAAGTATCTGGTAGTTTTGTAATTATTTTTATAGAACATGTGATATATTTAGCTCTTCGGCAACTCCATTAAACTAATCACCAATCATTATTGTAAAAACTGCCTTGCAGCTATGCCAATTGTGCTTTGCCATATACACTGAAAAAACTAAAAGGAGAAAGTCTACAAAAAATATAAGTAAATTTAACTTAAAATCTCTGTTGGAATTGAGCCTAAGTAGCGCAAAGTAAACTTCACAAATTTTGTCATGTTAAACTAACTTCATGCTATGTAAGAATATTTTTAAATAATTTTGTCGTTGCATGTAATCTTCACTTCGCATTTTGTTGATTCAACTTATTGGATGAACTAAAATGAAAATATGGAATACGTAAAATGAAAATATGTATCCATATGTTGAATTAACTTTAATTTAGGTAAAATTTACATTTTTCTTAGTAGAATATGTTTCAGTTCTTAGGAATCTGTTAATTTTGTTTATAGCAAAATAAAATATACACTATAAAATCGTGGTTCTTTTGCATGATAACAAAATATGAATGTGTTATCACATCGAGATGGGGTCTCACTTTTTCAAAACAATTAAGATAAATTTTTTTTAGAAGATTATATAGTTGTCAAACTACGAAAATAATGTTTCATACTTCATGAAGTTAAATGAAGTAAACATCAATTGACCTAGCGAATTATATTGAAAATGCAATAATAATTGTTAAGTACCCATTTGCAACCTTTACCTTGCAAACTTTTTAACAATAAGAATAAGGATTTCTGATATACACGATTTTTACGTATGATAAAGTTCTTTTAATTATTTAAAAGATTTTATTTCGTATTATTTCGAAAAATTGTTTTTACATTTCAAAAATTGTTATTTTAACTAAAGAGTACAGTAGTAAAGAGAACTTTCTAAATTTTTACTTAGCATGGGTACATAATGTAAAATATATGTTAGTTTTCGGCTAGCTTATACCTCCAGGGAAACTCAAATCCCTGCACACATTACAACAGGAGAAATTCTCATATCTCAAGGAAACAGCAAGTTTCTGCGCAAATTTTTACCACAGGAGAGATCCTCATGATGATTTTAATATTGTAAGTTAAAATTGATAGTAATACTTATCTCTAGTAAATAGAAGGGTTTACTTCTATGTATAATATAACCCAAAGTTATACAATTTCCATTAATAGTTAAAAATTCCTGAATAATAATCTGAATATAATACAACAGTTCTTTAATAATCATTTTAATAATAAGAATAAGTATAAATTCCGGAATAATAATAATTCAACACAATCTAAAAGTATAAAACTGTAAATAATAATGACTACTATCGACCAAGTACAAGCATCAATCGTTCAATTAAAACTTATGAATGTACAAATGTACCTTAAATGCCGTGGATATAATGGAAAATTTACCTAACTGTCCAACAAATCGATAGCTAAATATCGGTAAATCTCAGTCCTTTAGGACAACCACCAAAAAATAAAAACTTATGTCTCAACAAGGAGCTACTTTCCAGAGCTTTAATTAGGAACAGAAAGTTTTAATGCTTCAGCACTAACCCGTTCAGTGTTTAGAATTACCGTGTTCATAACTAAATAGTTAGCCATTTTGCAAAGAAAGAAACTTCTCTGTGTTTCGCAACTGATACCATCAATTGTTAGACAACCATATTCACAAAACCCAAGAACAGAGTAGCTATCAGAAAATTCATAGAAGTGTCATAGAATGGAAAGCATTAATATACTACCAGTAAGTGCTGGTCAACAAATGACAAATGAGACCAGTTAGTATAACTGATCCAACGTTTGCTCCCTCGCTCATACTGACATTTCATTGGGGGTTGGTAATTATGGCGAATTCATCAGTAACAAACAGTAAAGAGCAAGACAAACGCCAGCACAATTTTTTGTTTGAGTGATTTCCATTCCTATAGTAAAACACAGCAGCTCATAGTGAAACAAAGTAACCTATGAATATTGACCGTAGTGCACCTACCAATATAGTGGCATATCCACAACCCAAATAAACATAAAACATCCAGGGTTTATCAACATCAAGTGGTTTTCTCTGCGGATGTACTATTTATCAAATATGAATGGCTGATGATGAAACCACCGATCATGGAGAAGTTATTGAACTTTTGAAAACAAATTTCAACGTACATGACGAATTAACAAATTAGACAGACAAGGTACAGATAGACAAGGTACAGACAGACAAGGTACAGACAGACAAGGTAGAGAACGCCCAACTTCTTCGATCCCACAAAACAAACTGCTGCGTAAAGGCGGAATAGTGTTAGGAAATTGGAACATTGATCACTCATTTCTTTTGATAAGCATTCCTTTCAAGAATGTTTCAATCGTCAATATCTCTTTTATGGAAGAATAATCAATTAGTACTTTAGAAATAAGGTATTGTAAAACTGTGACAATACTCTGGTAATTAGCTGGGAACAGCGAATTGGGGTAAGACACATTACATATCGCAAGCCGCATGCACTGAAACAATAACTCAAACACAAACTTTTTCAGGAAGAACCTTTTCCTCAAAAAAAATTTTCGTTTATTTTTGAAGCTTACTAACTTCTGCAGGAGAATTCATAAGCAGAATAGACACATATGTAGAGCCTATTATCGATATTCTAAAATGATATCATGCAATAACACGATAAGTAGTACTTATCGTTTTCGACACACAATCAGTTTCGAAAATCGTGTGGGTAACTGGACCAGGGAAACTTTCGAATTTCGAAATGAAACTTTGCATACCGATTAAGCCTAATTTGTGTTAATTAGTGCTCTCAGGGAAAAATTAGTGCTAGTCCAGGAGCCGAAAAACGGGAAAAGAAAATTTCAAATTTCGCCTGAAAGACGGAATAAATAAAACCCGATTTCTAGAAAAAACCACAAATAATTTAAGCCTAATTTGAATTTCTAAAGGCCGCTAAACTGATGAAATTTGTGCTTATCATAGAAATATGATTTTCATAAATTTTCATTCATAAATCGAGGAAAACCAAACTAGCCCCTGAAAGATACTATAATAAAAAACAAAATACAGAGGTATATCGTTCAATAATATTTGTGTTGAACAACAAATTAAACAATAAAAATAAAATGTTCTAAAGTCCAAGTCATAAGCAATTCAGATAGTATATTCCTGTCAGATATGTTCATTACCATCCAAAAATATAGTGACGGAATTTGTGCTAATCCAGAATTGCCCCAATTCCATTGAACAACAACGACCGTTGAATCAGCAATTTTCTGACAAAAAGTGTTCTAGAAACCAATGAAGTTGGCAATTCTGATTGCATATGCCTAGCAGGTATGTTGATTGCCATCCGAAAAATATAGTGGCGGAATTTGTGCTAATCTAGAATTGGCCCAAGTCCATTGAACAACAACGACCGTTAAATGAACAACTTTCAACAAGAAAGTTTTAAAATTAGGCTTAAATTATTTCTGTTTTTTTTCTAGATAACGGGTTTTATTTATACCGTCTTTGACATTTTTCCCCCGTTTTTTCGGGTCCTGGACTAGCACTAATTTTTTCCCGAGAGCACTAATTAGCACAAATTAGGCTTAATCGGTATGCAAAGTTTCATTTTGAAATTCGAAAGTTTCCCTGCTGCAGTTACCCACGTGATGAAATCTTATATAATCGCAGTTGAAGGCCGTTAATTTAAATTAATTAAAACAACGGCAATTGCATCTTTGGTAGTACATAGCAGTATCAGCACTGGCCTAAATAGCTTTAACAAAAGTCAACAAGATTCTAGCGATGGAAGAACCGTTAATAAAACGGAAAGCTCAAATGGGGTAGAAAGATTACAGAACCAGTGCAGGAACTTGCGGCGGTTCCCAGGTGGTTGCATATGCGTATGTCACCATGAGCTGCGACATACAAAAACTGGTTTCTTTCAACTGTCATTAAAACATCGTATAATATGCCAGAACAAAATTGTTACAAGGTTTAGAATTACCAGAAATTAAAAATTGTTACTTAAAACGATTTCGTAAGGTAGGGTTAACGGCGTGTTCATGATCTGGGGTGGGGACATTGGACCGGGAACATATTTACATATCGATAAGACTTATAAATCATCAACTAAATTAAAGAGTTTGAGAATTTAATGAAGATCATAAGGAACAATGAGTATTTTCAATAATTTCGAATTTTCAAAAGGATCAGGTGGACCATCGTTTTCAACAAACGCTCTCGGTTAGACAGAAAATTGTTATTTTAGCAAACAAATATTTTGGTTAAATATCGTTTTGGTAGAGCGGACGATTATAGTGAAATTTGTTTTTCAGTGTATTGTCGTTTACAGTGAATTGTGGTTATTGATATGAATCGCCATTTCTGTAAATTATATGTTCGGGAAATGTTACTATTTGAGAGTTGAATTTCGGTTAATTTCGTTTTCAGTAACCTTCCTTTTTTGGTGAATTGTCGTATTTGATAAATATCATTCACGGTAAACTATAAGTTTCAGTGAATTACCGCGTTCGTTAAATTTTCGGTTTTAGTGAAGTGTATTTTTTGGAGAACTTTCCCTTTAAGTATACTGGTGGGTACTATTATTTGCATTATCAGCGGGTGCTTTCAGATCACTAAATAGTTTTGAAAAATGGAGTAAAATCACGGCGTTATGATCATTTTTGGGCTATATGAAAGTTTCAAATCAAATAGGCGATGATTTCAATAATCAGGATACCAACGTTGGTAGAACTGAAAGCACCCAGCGATATTAATTTGGTATGTTGTATGCTGTATGAGTGCTGAATTTTGGTTTATACAGAATTCCTTCTCATTCATTCCTTATTCGTTTTATAGAAAGAGAGAATCCTATTACTTTAATTAATACTTAAAATCAATGCATACATCATACTTAAGATGTATATTGACAGTATAAAAGAAAACTAATTACCGATTACGTAAATATATTGGTATTCATACATAAATCGAATATTCTTCAATCAATAATTTTAATAAAATATTTTAATTTTATAATATTTAGTTTCATAATTATAATAGAAATATAATCAGGAAATTTTCGTATTTTAATTGAACTTAATAAAAACCAAAAACAACAACAATATTTTTTGCTCATCAATCTTTGAGTTTCCGTTAGGTCTTTTCTTGTGCAGAATAAATTTATTTATCGTTTTTTATCAACTGTAACGAAATATATTGATATTTATTATTATTTATGTATATTTTATATACATAGAAGCATAAATAAATTGAAATTCTTAAAGAAAAATCAATTTTAAAATTTAATAGAAAATCGTAGTGAAAAATAAAATACAAAAAATTGTGTAATAAGTTCTGCAAGTTATAGAAAATAAATAATAATAAAGATGGAAAATTGGTTATTTTTCAAATTATGTGAATGTATACAATTCTTTGTAAATATAACTTGATTTGATTGGAAATACAAGCATTTGACTATTTGATATTCCGTTTGTTTTCTTAACAGATGTGTTGCACGTTGTCCGTATATATGAAATATAATAATATCCATATCTTATCTTATTCAGCTTCAGGATTATATACTTCACTTCCAAATTAGATTGATCAGTAGTGAAGTAAAACTTCTTTAAACCATATTCATTTTCTAATCATTCTTATCAGTCTTATAATTCTTATCAATATTAATAGTTTTGACATTGCTAGAGCTAGATGCTGGCTGCTCCGTATTGGATTCTATTAGTTTGATTTCTTTTGAGAAGTGCTTAGATTATGTATGACGCATAATGAGCGCAGCGATTTATGTATTTCAAAGACATCAAGATATGACGATAAGGCAGCCTTTATAATTCATGTGAAATTAGCAAATCTGTATATAAAGAATGACTTTTTAAGCGTTTGGTTTATAATTTTAAAAAAACACAGTAAAATGTGTGAAATATTTATTTGAATCGTTAAATCAATATTTGGCATTTTCTTTTTAAATGTTATTTCATGTAAATGTTGGCCCGACAACTTTTTAAGTGGTGTATGCGAGATCGCCAATTTTTCGCCACTTTTGAGCATTTCGGCTGATATCTCGCTAATGACACGTTTAATGTTGTCCTCCAATTCCGCAATTGTTGTTGGTTTATTGGCATAAACGAGAGACGTAACATACCCCTTAAGAAATAGTCAAGAAGCGTTAAATCGTACGATCTAGGCGGCCAAATCACCGGGCCGAAACGTGAGATAAATTAATCACCGAACTCATCTCTCAATAAGTCGCGTGTTATGTGGCATGTGGCGCCGTCTTGCTGAGACCACATATCGACCAGATTCAGTTCATGCGCCATTGACGCCAACGTCATCTTTGAAAAAATCCGGACTGATGTTTCCCCAGCCCATCAACCGCATCAAACAGTGTTTTTTTGGGTGCATTGGCAGTTCTTGCATAGCTGTTCATCACACCAAATTTTGCTTGTTAACGATCTCTTTTAACCACAAATGAGCGTGTTCGCTGAACACAATTTTTACTGGGACACATTCAATAATTTGTAAACGATGGTCGGGTGTAAGTCTTTTCATGATGAAATGACAGTAACTCAGAACATTTCACTTTGCAAATGTCGCTAATCACGCTTGATATGCGTGATTATAAGGCACTACGTGATCGACGCCTGTAAAATTTGATGTTTTTGTAACTAAATCTTCAATTACGCTTAATTGTGGCATTTGCACCGCTAACGACCTATTACGCAGTACGTCTATCGTGTGAGTACTCGTATTATCTGGCCAATTAGCAGGATACGTTAGCCCATTGGGCCGCTCCACCACAAAATAACGCACTAAACAATTTTGTGATTTCTCTGGCTTTAAGCCCTTTGCATGCACAATCAACTGGATTATGTCGGGATAAGTAAGATTTTATCGCTCGCTATATTTTTCACAAACGTATTCCATTTATTCGCGTGTGCATTCATCCAATCCAAACCATTAGTGAAACCGGTACAAGCCACTACTTTGGTAATTTGGGATTTTAGTAATTGTTTAAAGTTTAGCAGTAATTACGTAAACTGCACTTTGGTTTTAGTATATACATTTTATATCAATAATATCCGATCTTATTTGTATAAATACCATAGACTACTATACTGTAGAATTGATAGGAAGCATCTGAAAACCCATGTAGTTCCAATTCACTTCATAGATTTATATATCTTGACAATTCCACGTTTCCAATTTTTAATAAAACTCTTTGACCCCGTAGTATTAACCATTCGTTTAACATGTTATATGGTAATAAGTCATTACAACCTAAACTTTTCGCCCACGAATTCCTCATTCAGTAGTAGTTGCTTCATTTAGTAGTAGTTAATTTGAATCCAAAATTACTCGAAGATTCCACAGTTGCTAGAATTTCCGAGGAGACACCACGCTAAACTCAACATTGTTTCGTTTGATAACCATTTTCGGAGTTGGACTCTGAGCTAGATTATATGTTATTTATCTCGTCTTTGAGTTTGATGGCTTCTTCAGTTTTGATCCGATTAGCTGCTTTTGAGAACTCTTTCATATGTGGTAAATGGCATGTTGGTTTAGTCTCACCAAACTATTCTCTGGCATCAGCATTAAATACGAGTATATGAACCCAATGGAAAATCTATTCAATGTCCGCGGTGCTCCTGAAACGAAAAAAAATTGGCTCGGCTGTTTGATTAGTCCGACTGCCAAACAGCCATTTAGAAATTGATTAGCTGTGGTTTTTACTAATCCATCCAAAAACCACCCTCAGCTTAGTTGTACTACTCATGTTTTTGATGAAACCGTGGTGTGATAGGTAGTAAGGATTCTCACTCACCCGAGTTGTGTAATTGTCTAGTTTTTTGTTCGCCCCAAATTAAAATATTCGAGCATAATGACTTATATAACGACTCAAATATCAGATCTCTTCCACTTTGAGATATGAATCACACACAACAGATGTCGTTTTTGGTTTACACAGTTCTTCTTTGGGTGAAAACAAAGGTCTGGTCACGTCTACGGCTTCAATATCCCAGAATCTTCTCAACAGTTTGACTAAAACAATCTCTGATTTGTCGGCATTGATATAGTAGTATATAGAAAGAATTATTTGGCATTCCTGAAATTACTTGCCTAAGCGGGATATTTTGTAATATCAATTTATTTTCCGTAATCATTTTTCTATAATGTCTATCTCTGCTGCTTTGTTGAAATGTGGATCCGCTAATTCGAAAATAGCCAATATAGCGTCTCTCTTTGAGATGAACGAACCTTGTGATCCTGAATTCAAATAAGTCGCGGCATGCATGGCTTTGGTTGGTTTCATCTACCACCTCACTAATACTGTTGGTAACAATACGCTTCCCATATATGTAGTTGTTGGGTTGGCGAGTAGGGTGTCGAAACTTGTTGCATTATATTTTCTCGACATCTTAGTCGTGGCTATTGTTGTCTCTGCCTTGTTGGTTGAATTCTCATGCGCAGAACTGTATAGTATTTTAAATTATATAGCCTACATCGTTGTCGTTCAAACAGTTAGAAACCAATTATGCGGTTTATTACGTTCGTCATTTAGGATATCTAGAAACATACAACATTTAAACAGTTTATTGTGATATTTTGGCATAAAGAACGTACGTAAGATTGATGTGTACTGTTGGTTTCACAATCCAATTTTCTCGCCAAATTGTAGACCAACCAATGATCTCTAGGTTCGGTTTCTTCTAAAAGAGCCTTTAACACACGTACTATTTCGCCGGGCGTGTCTAAATTTGCCTTAAATTTGCTTTACTGGTCGTTATCACAGCTGCTTTTAACATGCAATTTAACAGCGCTTCAATGTAGTTTACATTCGCAATGCTAAAGCTTGTCACCAATTTGGCGGCTCCTTCCATTAGTGTTCCTTTAAGGTATTCCAGGTCCTGCGAAGGTATTAGTCGTGAGTTATTTGGACGGTTGAACAGAATAAGTCATCATAAAACTGGAATTGCCAGATCAATTTGGTGATGTTCGTTTTTCTAAGCAACATCACTACTTTAAGGAAATAATATCAGCCATTATTCACTATATCACACACACACAGAAACAATTACAATTTTGATTTAAACTGTCCGTTATACATATCGGAGCAGATAATAAGCATATATTTAAAGACACAATGAAGAAATGATTTTACAACATGCAACACTATTTGAAAAAATTATTTTGATTAAATTATTTATTCTATGTTAATCGTTATACAGCCTTATTCATTTAATTTAGAAGTTGTGATATGTTGGTGTTTCTTCTAAGCGATTGCACTTACTTTCAATCCACCTCGAAGGACAATTGTTTTGTACCAATCGATTATATAGCGATATTATAAATTAAGCGATATATACTCGTAGATAGCGATAAATATTTAAATTGCCATTGCATAAAAAATCTAGAGTAGCCACATTTTGGGTCGCAAATAGTATACTTGCGACTGGACCGCGAATATATCCACAGAAAAGATAAGCCCACAAATAGAGAAACTTCCCTTTAACTAAACAATAATCTTGTTAATGCACAATTACATTTCTGACCGAATTTTGACCAAATTTTCTTTAATACTTGTACGTAAATTGACATCCCACTCCAATCTCTCCAACCATAAACTTTGAAAAAATATTTTATTTGCTATATTAGTAAGGGATAATCAGTCCATTGGATCGAACAACCATGATATTTCCGATGGTAACGTTCTTTTTGATGTAGCGCACGATCATCGGTGAAACTGTTCAGTTTACTGATCAAAACGCGGATTAAATTCTAAACCCAAAATCGTTACTGTAGAATCGCCTTTTTAAAGCGGGCTAATATTTTTTTAATGTTGTTTGGAATTGACTTCAAGAGTTGGGGATTATTTGATGTCCTTTTCTTAAAGGAAGCTTGGGATAACTTATTGCGCAACCAATTGCGTAACCAGCTTCTTCTTTTCATCTCCATCGGTCATTATATTATATATGTAAAAATCCCTTTTAGTGATTTCAGCTGCCTTAGGATCGTGGTCTTTATAATCTTCTTCAAGTTGATGAAAGGTTTGAATTGCTAAAAATGCAGCAGATACAGTTTCATATGTTACAGTTCGAAGTCGATATAATTTAATTCCTTCTGTTGGAGTTGCTCGCCATAAAATTCTTTGAAATGCACGGTTTTTATCCCCCCTATATATCAGGGGAAACATTTTCTCTATGTCAGCCGTGATGATTATCTTATGTTTTATAAAACGTACTAGGGCATTGAACAATGCATCTGGATTTGTTGAACCAGCTAAGAGGGTTTATCAAATATCCGATTTGTTTGTTTCTGGATACTGATTCTTTATTTTTTTAATACACGCCGTTTGTTCTTGCGTTAAAATTCGAATCGCTTCGATTTCAATCGACGAATTGACCGCTTCCTATTAAAATACACACCTACTTCTTGTTTTCTTGTGAAATCTAGATATGGAATTTCAAAACTGGATAGTTTTATTAAGCTAAACCGTTCAAGTATTTAAGACGACTCGTAATTTAACCTTTTTAAGAGAAATAATGCCGTTACGTCTAACAGAAATTTGCCTTACATCGTTGAACCCAATGTCAACTCAGAGATACCCTTTGAAACATCTGCATTTGTGTTGCTGCGAATCTTATAGTAATGGGGCAATTTCTTCTTGGAAGGTGCAGCCGAATTTTTAAATGTTATGTAATGTACGTTATATGCGATCCAGATTCCAATAAGGCGCAACATTGTTATCTATTACTGAAACTTGAGCGGTTGGTAACAACGTCTTTACCACGAAATTAGGGAACGCATAGCTTGCTATCTAAATCATGGAATGATTGCTATTTTTCATATTTGCCATCGAAAGGAGGTATAGTACACGGTTGTAATTTAAATTCAGTAATTGGGTGCTGGCAGAAAGTGCTGTTAAAACTTTCATTAAGATTCACTGGAGCACCAGTAGATTTGGGTCTAATTCGCGCATTCAATATCGGTACTGTCGAATACTAATTTTCATAGTGTCTAGTAGTCTTCATTAGTGTTCGGACACAAATTTTCAATGATTTGATTCGTTTAGCTTAAACATTTCGTTTTCGATTTCTGTGAAATCTTTTTTGACTCTTGTACTCTATTAGTCTAACCTTCTTAACTTCACAAGGAGTATCACTAAATGCAACTTTAGTCTACGTTTCAAAGTTGAATTTGTATCCTCACAAAACTGGTATTAGTATTCAGGTGAACATCTGACTTTTGAATAAACGTTGGAAAAACTTTTCTAACGAGAAATGCTAGGATTATTAATTGTTAGAATATTGTAATTATACAAATAGAGTTATGATGGTTTGATCGCAATAAGAGATACGTATCGCGGGGTTTATGAGCAGTACATCGACGGTGCCCTAGTTTTTTTAACTTTAGAAAGCGAAATGAGTAAAAGATTTCGCTTGAAACGTATAGCTTGCGGACCAAGAGATACAGTGATTAAAGCTTTGGTGTTATTGGGAGTTACTAAGTTTGAATCACGATAGGGAAAGGATGCAATTGGGATATTTCGTCAGATTGTGTCGAAGTCCTAAACCCATGAGTCGACCCGTCTTCCAGTATCTGTCCAATATACAGCGGCCATAAAGAGCTGTCCAATATACAGTTGTAGGTAAATAAATCGAACTTAAGTCGTACATCATCGTTTTCAAGGATATACGGCTAACATTTCGATTTTTTTTTTGCAAAACAAAGTGGACGATTAAAAACAAATTAAAAAATAGCTCACATACGGACAATTCCAATTATATATAATTTTAAAGTCTAGAAATCGTTTGTTAGGTGCAACAAAAAATCGAAAACGGCATTAAACACTAAAACTAAGATTTCAATTCTCTTTTAAATGCAATTCTATTTGCGATGTTTTTTTCAATTTAATGAATGTAATATAATTGTTGTTAAGTGCAAGCATTACTTTCGGAGGATAAAACTATTTCATTAGATTTAATTTTATTGGTTTCATTATGTGTTTAGCAAAAAACTGATGTCTGCTGTTTTACGATTTTTAATTACACCAACAAAGATAGAGTAAAATAGCATAAATTCTTTGATTTCTATGTAAGTATATAGCTTTATGTTTGTCTAGACTCAATTAATATAAATGGATATTAAAATTGTGTTTTTGAGATGAGAAACAAAATGTTTCTTTGTTACTAATTGTTTGATATCCTTTGTTTTTACAAACAATACAAACATACAAAAAATTGTAAATCAGACAATATCGTATGATATAAGTAATCATAATCAAGTGTTTTTAAAATGTTTATTTATTTGCCTGTGCGTCCGCGCCTGTTTAGTTGTCCGTCTTTCACGCCAAATCTACTCTATACCAATTTTAGTGTGGCTTGTATAGGTTTGTAGTTGATGAACCTCGAGGGCAATCGGCATTTTGTTTTATCTTGATATCTTAATCACATTTTAAGTTATACATAAATAGGCCAATTATGGTCAACCAAAGAGTGTCCTCGGTTCGTTTTTGTGTTCGGAGCTTAATTTCATACAAAAAGAAATTGAGGAATTCTCGCAAAGTTCATCGAGGGCGGTTCTGGGCGGAATTTTGTAACCTCACTGTCGATGCTATCGAAAATGACAGTTAAATCGAAAATGATGAAAGGTGGTATTTTGTAACGTTTTAAACAGATAAACGAAATTTTTATTTGTCAACCCCTTTTCGCAAATGAAATGACAGTTCTTCAATTATTTTTTTATGTTAAAAAATTGTTTCGCATTTGTCAAAATTTCTATAAAAAAATTGTTCCGTGTTGCTTAATATTAAATTCAAAAATTAATTTCATTAAATAAAATGATTAATATTGGTGCAGTGTTTTTAAATTTAACTGGTGAATCAATTGTTAAGAATCCGCCCGCTTTCCGGGTATCAAAATACGTGTTCTTACGTTCACGTTGCCATCAATACGTGATATTTCCGGGTGAATGAGCAGAATCTTCTTATAAGGAAAGCTTTTTCCAAAAAACAGGTCATCCCGGTATTATTGGGTGCATTGATTGCACCCACATTAACAGAGTTTTGCCTCGTGAAAACGAGAATATTTTTGTAGATCGATGTGAAATGATTCTGGGTAAATATACACATCAACCAAAATTCATTTGTTTTAATAATTAAATATGTTTCAGTTTTGCAATTATGATCTTTTCATAATCTCAATGTGCACTAGCTATCCTGGATAAACACATGATGCTGTAATCTGGAAATGGCAAAGGATAGAGGAAAGCTTAGAACATCAATCGACCTTGAGGAGCACAATATATGGCTACTTGGTGATTTCGGGTATCAATTAGAGCCTTTTCTAATGAGACCGTACTATAATCCAAATAAATCCCATAGAGCGCTTAATAGGGGTTCTGCAAAACTATTTTCGATGTTTGCTAGCGCAGCGAGTATTGCGTTATGAGCCAATAAAAGTTGTGAGCATGATAAATGGATGCGCACCTATTTTCAACATTTGTGTATTCAATAAGTTGAACATGGTAGATCTGCCGCATCATGATGAAGGGATGAAGTTGCTTATGAAACTGTTTTCCAATATGAGTAGAAGTATCACTTTCCAATATAAGTATCACTTTCATACTCCAGCACGAATTTGAAACAATCTACTAAATTGACAGCCTACTAAATTCTGAAATAATTTGTTTTAAATTAAAACATGACAAATCATAAAACAAAATTAAATTTTAATTCAATTCAAATGAAACTTTAGAATGGTTAAATTAAATATTTTAAACGTATTAACAAAAACGCAAGAACCGGTCTTCTCAAGTCTAAGCCGCTTGGCGTTAATTTCATTTCCCTATAGTATTACGTTTATTATGGAGGTATGTAATTCAAGAAGGTCTTCTCTATTTTTCTCTATTACTTTCTTTTACGAAAATGAAATATAGTAATCTTGAAAAATTTTGCGCTCAACATTTTTACAGATCTCTACCATTGTACAAAAAAAGTATTTTTTTAAAAATTTCTCTGTGTGCCGTGAGTGGTGTCGTGCAGAGCAAATATTGTTGGTTCTCTACAGCCCACACGGCTTGACTGATCGAGGTGAAACTTTATACTTTTCGCTTAAATAGGGAGATCCCAGTGACTGTTGGCCGAAATCCAGTCTCCCGAAAATGGCAGCTTCTATAGGAACTCTTTCGTTTTTTGCAAATATTTTGAACAGTATTTCATTAGCGAGATAAACGAATAAGAACTAAACGATTGTAAATTGCAAATTCAATTCAACAATACCGGCCAAGATCAGTTTTTCAAAGTTTAAGCCAAATTGACGATTTATGACAAAAGAATCAACATTGACAACATTGACTGATCGGGATGAAGCTTCATACTTAAGATTTTTCCGCAGAGAATTCAGTAAAAACGGTCCACAAAAAGTGGCCATTTCCATAGGATATTTTTCGTTTTTTGCAAATATTTTGAACAGTTTTGGGAATAATTTTGTATCGTTACACAATATGTTTTTGAACGACTATGCTACTCGGTTTTGTGATTCAAAATTAAATTTAAAACAATAGTTTATTGTATAATTAGGAGGAAAAGTACTGCATTCCCGGACGATGGTAGAAATTGGCAACCACGGGTGTCCGGGAATGCACTTTTCCTCCGAATTGTACATACTATTTTTTCTCCGATCGGACTTTAAAACGAATATAAACCCAAAATAATTTTTAGTATTATTCATTAATTATCATATTGAGAAATCAAAACAAAGTAAAAAATCGAAAATAATATAAAATTATTGCTTAGTTAGCCACGACATCATAAGACATAAATACATTTTGTTTTTTTTTTTTCAAAAGTTGTCAAGTACCTATTTGATTTATAAAAAACGTGTTTAATCCACCAATGTCCAATAATTGTACTAATTGTACGATAACCGTTAATATTACAAATAAGTAAAATTAAATTCCTATACCTAACACATAATTAGTTGGGCATAGATTTATAAAATAAAAATTGATTACGAGTAAGTGTACTTTTATTTCTTCTAAACAATTAAAAATCCATACGGGAATATATTCCCGGCCTAGGCCAGAAAAAATATTCTCGTACTATTATTACTTGTTGCTTAGCAACAAATACAACATACTGGAATCATGAGCTTTTCGTTTCGAAAAAACAACGGAAAGATCCTACGATCGGAGAAATATAATATTTTTTTTAATTTAATTTTTTTTATTTATTTATATTACGACTGAGTCTTGTACCCATTTAGTAATTTACATCACGTAATAAATTGATGAGTTACGTGTAACTCATCCTCAGATTTTTCGCCTCAGTAAGTCTACTGACCTCCTGGTCGCGATAAATCCAGTGTTTTGTTGCATGATGTTTGATTTCATCCGCGACAAGCTCGATCTTTAGATCTCGATGGAAGTTGTCGTTTCGGATGTACCACGGTGCATTAACAATGCATCGCAGGATTTTATTTTGAACTGTTTGTATGATTTCGATATTTGTCTTCTTGGCACAACTTCAGAGTTAGTTACCATATGTCCAGACAGGTTTCAGGGTTTATTTGTATAATAGCAGTTTGTTATGGATCGCTAGTTCAGATTGTCTTCCTAAAAGCCATTGCAATTTTCTGAATTTTGTGGTTAGTTCTTCTCTCTTCTTTTTTATGTGTTCCTTCCATCTAAGTTTAGCATCTAAAGTCATGCCGAGATATTTAGCAGTATTTGCATGCGGTACTATTATCGAGTTTTTCTTTATTGGTGTATGATTAACTTTTAGAATTGTAAAGTTCACTGGGATTGATTTTGCTTCATTTAATTTAATTCGCCATTTCTTTGTCCAATTACATATCAGGTTAATAGGCTTCTGTAATTTACTAGTGGAGTCTTTGCTGTTGCAAGTATTACCGTGTCATCGGCAAAGGTCGCCATAGTTGCTTCTGTAATTGGTATATCTCTAATATATAGGAGATAAAAGATTGACCCAAGAACATTCCCTTGTGGTACTCCGGCTGTTATCCTTTTTAGTTGGGAGTATTCATTCTCAAACTTTACTCGGAAGTGCCTCTCTGCTATGTATGATTTTAGAAAGTGAAAAAATTGTTCTGGAAGATCTCGATGAAGTTTGAATTCTAACCCCTGGTGCCATACTTGTTGCATATTTGAGCATATTTGTTTGCTCTCTAGTGATTTCTCGATTACATCAGTAATTCGATGTACTTGTTCTATCGTATAATGTTTTTCCCTAAATCCAAACTGATGTGTGGGGATCAGATTCCTTTCTTCGATAATTGGGTTTAGTCTCTTAAGAAGAACCTTTTCAAATAGTTTCGACAATGTTAGTAGCAGAGAAATTGGCCTATATGAAGCTTTATCATTCGGAGGTTTGTTCGGCTTAAGTATCATAATTACTTCTGCAACTTTCCATTGTCTTGGTACTCATACATATGTTTGTCGAAATTCAGCATTAAATATATATACTCTTTTCCGCAACGCTGTCTCCGGTGACACTTTTATTATCTGACCCGTTATAAGATCAAATCCTATAGCCTTTTACGCATTCAGATTATTCTTGATTTCCTATTTTAGTTCTTTCAATGTTACAGGTGTAATTTTCATTTCAGCCTGTATATTTATCGGGGTGAAATTTTCCTCTTCCTTTTGTTTGGGGTAAGGTTGGAATGTTTCTTCAAGGTGATTTGCAACAAACCTGCTTTTTGTTTAGCATTTTGAGCTCAATATTCTTTATTTTTAATTGGAGGAATCTGAAGTTTGGGTCTTTTAAGATTCTTAGTTGTTTTCCATAATAAATAATCAGTATATTTTTGCCCAGTTAGAGTGCTGAGGTATTTATTAACTGAATCATTTTTAATGTCTTTTATTAGATATTTTAATTTGTTGCACAAATAGTTAAATACCCTCTTATTTTCCGGGTTTCGATTTTTTGCCACTTCTTCCGTGCTTTACTTTTATTTTTAAGAAGTTCTCTCATTTCCTCCGGATAGCTAGCATTGCGTTTCATTTCCTTACTATTATTAGGAGCGCTTTCTCATGCAGCACTTTGGATATTATGGATGAGTTTATCTAGTTCGTCTTCTACTTGAGCTGGTCACTTTATTGGGATTTCTGCAGACTAATTCTTTCTGTTAATGTGTTTGGAAGATATCCCAATTGGTTTTGGAGCTCGTTAATTTCGGGTTGCTCTATTTCATAATCATTGTTTGGCTAAGTATCATAATAACTGGTGAATGATCTGACGATAGACTTTCACTGTTTTCTACATGGATATAGTTAACTGAAGTCCCTCTAGCAATAAAGAAGTCTATAATATCTGGAGTCTTACTGATATCCGTAGGCCAATAGGTTGGTGTACCGCCTAAGGGTAACTCGCATTTTAGTTGTTTTCCTGCTGCGAACAGTTATTTTCCTTTAGCAGTCGTTAACCGTGATCCCCAATAGATATTTTTCTCCGATTAAGAAGACACTTCCAAGCGTTTTGAGCAGATTAATATAATCCACTTGTTTGAGATCGTATCTTGGAGGGCCGTATATTGCTGAGATACTACAAGTTTTAATATTATTAATTGTTTTTTGATTGTTGTGACTTGCATGGAGAGCTTCTCGACTTTAAGTTCTTCATTATACTTTATATAATCTTTTATGAGGATAGCTGATCCACCTCTAGCTTTGTTCTCTGGATGTAATGCGTGGTAGCAATTATATCCTTTTATTTTACAGAATGAAGTTTTGGTGAAATGGGTTTCTGAGATAAGACATATCTTTATTATGCATGTTTAAAAATGCCAAAGAATATTGATAACGAAAAAGTGTATTACAAAATAAAAAAAACTAATTTGAAGTTATTCACACAGTCAAAATGTACATGCTTCTTAATCTTCACCATTTAAATATTTTTTACATTTTAAGTAGCCTTTTCTTGAAGGTGTAACTGCGAGTTCCTTTTATTAAAAGCCTAATGGCTAGTAGGATTTGGTTTATTTTATATTCAGAATCACAACAAAATTCAAAAGTCAAATCAGTTTTCATGTTTTTACTGCATTGGTTATTGTACCATAGTCCATAATATTCGTTAGCCCGGCTTTGGACGCCATTCTCTTAAAAGTATACCTCCAACTCTATTACATAATTCCTTTCAATGAGCAGTTAAGTGAAAATAGCACTCACAATCTTCTCCAAAATCCTATTTGTGGTTAGATAAATTAATAAATATTGTTTTATTATTTTTGTAATATGGTACAGCACCATCCGTGACATAATAAATTTTAAATAAATCCGGAATTTTTGTTTTTAAAATCTGGAATAATTTTTCAATTATTCCAGATTTTAAAAACAAAAACTACTTAACTGCTGCATATTGTGAAGACAATCTGATATTATAATTGTAGTGCAGCAATTTCTTTCCTTCATTTTTGTAAATTACAAAATAATGAATATTTACTTCTTTGTTGTTACAATGAAAACTCTGTGCTGCATTGTTGTAGTGAAATAATGCAATGGTGAATCAGCTTTTACAGCTTAATTATGAAGTAATCCAGAAATTCATCTTATGGTTTTGAATATTTTTCCAAGTTGCATCGGTTAGTTGGAACCCACTGACGGAACGATAATTCAGCTACACACAATCATTTCAAAAATACGCGAAAATTGTTCAATCATGAGTAGTTCTCGCATTGCAGAAGGTAACGTGTTGATGTTGGATCGTACGTAATATAGATGAAATGCAGTCCTAGTACAGCGAAATTTTATCCTTGGTGAATGTCTCCATCATGGTTTCCTAAATAAATAGTTTGACTTTTTGATATATTATACAAATGCAAACTGTAGGCGTTCCGCTAGTTCCTGGTTGCACACAGTTTTTAGGACGAAAACTTAGAAAACTCATTTTTTACTCATAGTAATCCATTTAATGTACATATCATTAGCTTTTTCTGAACTATAACTTTCTAATCGTTAAACAATCGTTTTCCCCATTATACGACAAACATTATCATCGTTATAATATTCTGGTACTAGATGTTTATGAATTCATCACTTATCCGTGGCCCAGTGAACCGTTCTTATTTCGAATAGTTTTAGCTGTTTGTAGCATATATTGCGTTGTGTTAAATTCATATTGGGTTTGTTGAAAACTGCTTTCTAGTAGTCATCATAAAGACGTGTCTTATTATGGTATTCCGCCAAGTGAGTGAGGCACGATTCCAGATACCAAAGATGTTGAAGATGACGGCAGTGTAATAGTTTAATTTAATAGTTAGCTCTAATTTACTTGTATATATACGGGACATAGTTAGAATAGTTGAGAACTCACCAGGTAGAGAACTCACCAATAGCAAGTTGTACAATTCAATGAATTTTCATTTGATTCAGTCGACCGCAGCAAACGAATTCAATATATTCAGAAACATTCCTTAACATTCCTCAACACTTTTTGAACCCAAGGATTATTACACATATTAACACAAATTAAAATATGTTCGATGTTATTTAAGCAAATGCTTAACACAAGTTAATCTAGCTGAAATATTAATTTAAACACTAATTTCTACGAAAGCCACTGCCACTGGTTATGTTTTATGTTGTTTTACAGGCCTACTATTAGTTTTAAATGAATATTTCGGGAATAGAAGTAAATTTTTAAAAGGGCGTTGGGCCATCTATAAACTAATTCACCCTTCTGCGAAGAGGAAGATGTATCGATTGTCGTGACGATGTGTGACGGGGCGAGGAGGGACAGATTCATAAGACTGACGTCATGTAATTTTAAGCAGTTACTGTGATAGGGTATCATTATAACGGACGATCCTTATCAATTTGTTTTCTCTTCGTTTATTATTTATTTTCTTTAAAAAAAATGATGTTCTAAAGGTAACTGGATAATTCTAAATAGTTACTTTATCAGGTCGATCGAAAAAAATTTGTTCAAAATTGAAAATAGCAATTTTTTATTATGTTCATTAGGAATAAATGAGGAAACATTAACAAATAAATAAAGCTGGATGTTCATAGATAAAATTCTAATATAACATTTCGACGACTATTTTTATAATCTCCGTTCATTTATCTTCAAAATGAGCTATTTTTTATAATAACCCGACAAATAGTTTTATTTCTATAGCCATAAATACAACACTATTTTCATAATATTTATCAAATTTTGGCACCCTTTATCATTAACAAGAATAAAAAATTATGAACCACTCTTTATTTTAACAAGTACTACCTATTCAAAACATTAAAAATATGAAAATTAAAAACGACGTCCGGTCCCGCATATCAAATTTGAGATTACGTATTTTTCACCGTATATATCAGGTGTGCAAGTAATAACTCGGTTCTGAAAAAAGTTTGCAAGATTTCGGGATAATAATTTTAGTCTTGCGGACGGCCCATGGTACAGCAAAACAATTTGAAGACGGAGAACTTAAAGTTTTACTAAATAAAAATCCACGTCAAACTCAAAAAGAGCTTTCAGAACAGTTACGAGTTACATTGCCAAGCAATATCACTTCGATTGCAAGTAATGGAAAAATACAGAAGCAAGGAACATGGGTTACTCATAAACTGACCGAAGGAAACAAAAACCGAAGAGTTGACATTTGCATGAATTTACTTTCTCGGTACAAAAGAAAGAATTGTTTGCAAAAATCATTAGGGGTGATGAATAGTGGATTTTGTACGATAATCCTAAACGCAGAAAACCATGGGTAGCTGAACCAGACATCAAGATCATGAGCAAAAAATGAATATTCAGGCCAAGAAATTGTTACTGTGTGCCTGGTAAGATTGAAAAAGAGTAATTTACTACGAACTTATGGAAACTGGTCAAACTATTACAGCTGAACATTACCAGACCCAATTAATCAAATTAAGTGATGCTCTGGAGGAAAACAGACGATTCACGGGCCAAGGAAGGCGGAAGGTGCATCACAACGCTCGTCCACATACAGCAAAATCAACACAGGAACTCATTTTGTCCTTAGGTTGGGAAGTTTTGCAGCATGCGGCGTATTCTCCAGACTTGGCTTCCTTTGGTTCACAAAAGTTGAAGATGAGCAGAAATGGCTCGATGAGTATTTTTGCTTCGAAGCCACCAACTTTATATCGCAAGGGTTCATCATATACCTGATAAATGGCAAAATACCATAGATAGTAAAGGTGAATATTTCGATAATTAATCTTTGTGACAATTATATTTTCAATAAAGTTGACTTTGGCAAAAAAATCTATCTAATATTAGTCTTATCTAATCTATTCATGTTTTTGCTCTAATTATAATAATTTTGTCCACTAGATTAGGATTTTTACGCTCTTTAGAAATCTAATACTCTTCAAGACGGTTCTTTGTTTTTCCTTTTGTAAATGTATGCATAATTTTTAAATTGGTATTTACATCGATGAATGTGCGTTTCGCATTAATTATATGCTGAGCGAAGTTTGAGTAAACGTTAGTATTGTTGTGTTTGTGTATTATCTCCTATATGTGTTCGTTGAAACGTACAGTAAAAGACCTGCCGGTTTGTCGATACTCATTTAGCCTAACTGTAGAACTATAAAATTCTCGGTTTTATATTGTATACTCGCTTTAAATGTGTATACAATTTCCTGCAATCATATTTCTACGATCAATTTCCCATAACACAGAATAAAAAGTAAAATAAAATATTGAGATTAATTTCCACAGCACATAGAGTTTTCATGTAAGGAACAAAAAATCGTAAAATTATTCAAATATTCAAATCACAAACAAACAATCAATTCCAATTTAACCTCATTGCTATTCAGCTATTGTGAGTTCTCTTGTTATGGAGCTTGCTGCTTCTTTCTCTGTAAATATATAAACATATACACACGTATATACTTGTGGTACGACGTCGATGACAAAGATTTTTATTTTGATATTTTTTCAATCTCAATTAAGGACTAATATTTAATAATTTAGTTCAAAACAATTTGTTTGGTACTGGTTTTGTTTATTATTCTTGGGATACTTCCAAGTCTAGGTTTCGTAGTACATAAAAAAAGTTTATTTACATTGAGGCTGTATAGTACTCAGAAAACAAATTTATTTTACTTTTCGATATTTAAATGCTCAAATAATGTGTCTAAACTGGTTTGTATCTTTAATAAATTTGAATACCCAAACTTCGTTCAATTAATTTCATTTACTTTACTTATATTGTTCTTATGTGTAAAATTAACAAACAAATTTCTTGTTTCATTATTTTTGCTTCTAAACATTGCGTTTTATAATAAATAACCATCAATTATCTTGGACACATTCATTATTTATTAATTTGCCATCTAGGGACAATAAAGAATACTCATATATAATCACCATTGCGGCGTAAAAACAAAATACTTATCGTTTGACATAATTTTTCGATCGACGATCGTGAATCGAAATTTTAAATATTTTTAAACTAAATTGTTTTTATTCTAAGTCATATTGGCATGACTTAGAATAAAAACAATTTAGTTTCAAAATCATGATAATTGTGTATTAATACCATGATTTTATGTTCCTTAACATCGTGTTGCAAAAATTTATCGCGGTTTGGAGGTAAAATATAAAGATAATTAATGTTTACGTTTATGAAAAAACGACCAACTTTGAAACCTAAGCCATAGACATACGAAACATTTTATTTCGATAATCATGTACTAATACCTCAATTCTATATTTAACTTCATCTTAAAACACGAATTAGGTCAATTAGTAATTTTTTGTGTTCAAAATGTGATTTTTAGTGTACATAGTTTTTGACCAAACCACACCAACGATTATGACCTACAAATTTTATATTTTTATTATGGAAACAGACGGTAATTATTTTTTTCTGTTCTTGTGGTAAGTACTTAAAGTCATACAACTTTTTATTATTTGTATTTGAACGGTATTTTAAGGGCGTAATGCTATTCAATTTCAATTAAACTTGGCTATCTGATTTGAATTTGTAATGAAATCGTTTATAATACGGACAACAAAAATAGATCAGTTCTCATCTAATAGTGGAGGGTTGAGAGATAAATTGTTGAACAAGGAAAAAGAATGTTAGAAAGACTAAACAATTATTAAATAGTTAACCAAAATTCACTAGTATCTACAAAATCGATTCAGAGGCTCGATTGTAAGCTTTAAAGATTGAACAGCGCTCAATTAGTGACAAAAAATAAATTTACTGCGTTGTAAAATCTTAAACCGATTTCAGTCTATAACTCGCGCAAATAACGGCAAGTTGGCACGGGTACGGTTAAAGATTCTTTTTATTTTTTACTTTTTTTAAGTAAAGGTAAGTAGTAGAAAACTTTATACTTCGATTTTGCAGATGTACTATTCGCTATGCCGCCAAAGTTTGAAAAGTGGTTTTCGAGATGTATGTAAAATTACTCCCCGATTCTATCCCAGAAATTAAACAAGTACTAACCAGGCAACAGCAGTACAATTATATCTCTCTAACTATTGTGGGAAGTTGATAACACCTTGATGTACATTTTTTCGCTGTTTAGAGGGGAAATTTTTGAAAAAAAATGATTTGTGCGTTTCAAAAAAAAACGGAAAACTTTGAAACCTAATCATACTCAAACTAAACATTTTATTTGGATAATCATGTATTCAAATTTCCCCCATACATCTAAATTCATGCTACAGAAATAATTAGGTCAATTGGTAATATTTTATGGTCAAAACGGATTTTTACTAAACATCGTTTTTGACGTTTCGTCTGTACCATATAGCCTTAAGCGAGTCGCATTAAACCTTAATCAAAGTAATTTTAATTTTCAATTGGTCATAAAATTAATAAGTGTCAGATTATAATAATTTGATTATTTGCCTCAGCAAAATAGGAAATCATCAAACTGTTGTTCGGAAACGGAAGCTCCGGGAAATATATTTACATGTAATTCATTATGGATTAGGGGCATATGGTTTTATGATGGCCATGCTCATTTAGCGAAATTAGGTTCCGTGATTGATTTTTGACTAAAAATAACATTTCAATTACCTCTGGCAAGTTATCCCGAAAACCCATTATAGTTAAATATGGCAAGACTATTATATATTTACAGAATATTTTAATACTATCCTGATAGTCAAGTATATATAATTATTATTGCTGCATACAATACAAATATTGTAAATTATTATACGAGTATAGTTTTGTAATATAAAATTAGTATCACGAAATTTTCATTTAAAATCATATGTACTACATAAAATTTCGCGACAATTTTTTCTCCTTTTATCACCTCGAGAAAAACACTAATATAAATCACAGCGCTATATAATCAAATTTAATAAAATATACAACAAAATATTTAATTAAAATATTTAATAAACATCAACTCTCTGAACGAAACTAAAACTATTTTAAATAATAATTACTTGTTTTAAGGCTGTATGTCACTCAAATTGTCAAAAACGATGTTTAGTAAAAATAAGTTTTTGACCATAAAATATTACCAATTGACCTAATTTTATCTTTTGCATAAACTTCGATGTATAATTGAGGGATTAATACATGATTATCCAAATAAAATGTTTAGTTTGTCTATGGTAAGGTTTTAAAGTTTATCGTTTTTTTTAAACTCATAAATCAACCTTTTCAATATTTTAAAAATTTAGTTTAAAAATATTAAAAATTAAAGTTAGTTTAGTTTAAAAAAATTTCGATTGATATAAAGATCGAAAAATTACGTCAAACGATAAGTTTATTTTATTTTATGTCGCAATGACGAATATTTTGGAAAATTTACTGTCGTTAGAAGGCAAATCACGAAATAAAAAGTGTGTCCATGATAAGTGGTTATTAATTTATTAAATATGCAATGTTTAGATCAGCAATAATGAAAAATAATAACGTGGAGTTCTATCGTACCAAAAAGTAGATCAAGTTTTGATAGTTGCCAAAGAAACAATAGACTAAACTAACTAACTAAAAATTTGTTTTGTTGTTTTTATTATCAGTGTGTAAGTAATAGCGCGCGCGTAACCGACCAGCATTTGTTCTTTGTTTTTTTAGTTGTGTTTTGTTGTTTATAATAGAAATAAATTATGGAAATAAATGTAATTGATGAAAAAAATACTCTTTAAAAAACTATACACAAAATACAACTGAGTACAACAAGAAAAAATCACGAAAGACAAATTATAAACATTGACTGACTATATGGCTTGACTGCCATAATTGACAATAGTGACAGTGTTTCCCAACTGGGGCATACGGCCCTAGGAAGGCATAACATATATCTGAGAAGCCATATGTTAAATTCATAAGTTAGGAGGCCTTGGGCTTAAACAGGCCTTGAAAATTTTATTGATTACTAATATAAATATAAAATTAAAATGTCAAAATTAAGATTGGGAAACGCTAGATCGAAAAAATATAGATTTGATTTAAATCAAATCTATCTGTCATTTTTGTGTCGCATAGAACGGAAAAAATTGATTTAGATCAAATATTTTGGATTTACATGAAATATTTTTGCACGAAAAAACTCCACGTAAAATTTTTTAATAATTTTACACATACAAACAATATAAGTAAAGTTAGGGTAAGCAAATTATACAAAATATGGTACTCAGAATTCTTAAAAAACACAGCATTTGTATACATTTAGGGGCATTTAAATATCGATACTATAAAAATTTGTTTTTTTCAGTACCATACAGCCTTAAGAGAAACTAAACCTATTTTATTGTTGTAAAATGGAAAAAAGATATAACAAGTTAAACTTTAGATATAGCTGTGTGAAGTCGTAGTAGATATTAGCCGTGTTTTTTTTATTAGCGCCCGATAGCTGTACCCGGAGCATGCAATTTTCTATGTCAAAACTTATGTTTAGCGCGCTATTTTTGCATATAATTAATTTATTTAATTCTAAACTAAGATTTCTCATTCAACTTTTTAGTTAAAAATCGATAAAAAAAACATCTTGCGCTATCCATTTCAAAGGGAAATTTTAAATTTCCTTTGTTTTGTACAACCCTCAAATCATTAGAAAATGGTGGTATTCAGAAATTTAATTCAAATTGCCTATTTTACTTAATCCACTGAAAATTGGAAAATAACCTAACAAGGAGCCTAGGAGCCTACTATAACAAATTTTCCTCAAATCGATCGAGCTATTTTCGAAAACATCGACACAAACATACAATTGCGAGGAGAATGGCCAAAATTCACAGCAACCTCAGCTAACGAAGGAATTTATAGTTGTCTGGTTGGCCTACATATACATATTTCAGTTACAGTTGGCAATATTCCAAAACTTATTACTTGAAAACTCCAATTTTCATCAACCTTACTCAATTTCAACCCTATCATTTAAAAATAGAGCAATCAATCAATCGCTCCGGTTTTTTATATTCTAGAAGTTCTTGCAAAAATTGTTGAATCCGATTTCCACTTTTTACACCAAATTTCTAGCCACTTCGGCTAATTTGGAAACATAACTTGGTGACAGGACGCAACACGACGCTGTCTGTCTCAACATGATGCAACATTGTGTAATATATCGCAAAACGGACAATATCACGCAACATTGTGCAATCTTATGAGACGTGCTTTTAAATACATTTTACCAGAAGTCACAACTTACTTATGCAACCACTTCCTGAAACTTGAGACCCCCGTTATAGTATAAATTATTTTAAAAAAAATCGATAAAGAAAGAAAGATTATAAAAATAAACAAACTCTAAAATTTTTACCAAAACATTTTATAAAAATAAACCAATAAAATAAAAGATTAAAAACTAATTTTCCGTTATCAAAACTCGCCGTAATCGATTCCCGGTATACTTGAAAACAATTGTCCCAATGTCCAACATTTGCCTCTTTTCAATCATTTGAATAAAATTTGTACTACCTGTTTCCGTAGCTCATGAAACAAAAAATAATACAATTAGTGCTGCATGTGCTTGTATGAAATATAAAATAAGTTAGATAGATTCGATAAATTATATAGAATAAATAGATTAGATAGATTATATAGATTAGATAGATTAAATAGATTAGACAGATTAGATAGATTAGATAGATTAGATAGATTACATAATTTAGATAGATTAGATAAATTAGATAGATTAGATAGATTAGATAGATTATATAGATTAGATAGATTAGATAGATATGATAGATTAGATAGATTAGATAGATTGGATAGGTTAGATCGATTAGATAGATTAGATAGATTAGATAGAATAGATAGACTAGATAGATTAAATAGATTAGGTAGATTAGATAGATTAGATAGAATATATAGATTAGATAGACTAGATAGATTAGATAGATTAGATTGATTAGATAGATTAGATAGGTTAGATTGATTAGATTGATTAATTATATAGATTAGATAGATTACATAGGTTACATAAATTACATAGGCCACAAAGTTTACATAGATCACATATATTGCATATATATATTACTTAGATTACAAAGATTACATAGTTTACTTAGTTTTCATACATTACTTAGATTAAACTGATTGATAGATACACAAGCTAAATACTTTTATTAAACAAAAGGTTGCGTTGGTAGGAACAATATCGATATCGTTCACATATTTGCGTTAGCCTTCATGAATTATAATATTTGTATTGAACTCGAATTTCAGCATCGCGGTAAATATTTTTGGCAAATTAAATTTTTCTTCGGTTTTTGTAAATTGTAAAATGATTTTCAATTTACATTCTAGATTATTTAATCGAACAGACGCTCGAAGTACACGAGTGCGTTATCCCGCTGTACATTTGATTCTTTGTTTTGATTATTCTATTATTATACGGAAAGTTTAGATATGGTAAAATCTCTCCCAGTATAAAATAAGATTGCTCATATTTTAGATGTTGCTGATCGATATTTTTTTCAAGTTTTTAATTTAAGCTGTTCAGACGAGTGATTTCCCTCATGTTTTTAGTGTTCGTAGGTTGTCTTTCATTACTATTAGTATCGTTAGTTAGAAATTACCCGACTCTTAACCTAATAAACAATAATTGGTGTCGTTCATATTGTCTACATTAATTCAAAACATAGAATTACGCTGATTGGTACTAAAATTAAAAATAATATAATTATCACCGTCATTGTTTTAATTGTCTACATACATTGTCTATTCGTTTGAAATATAAATAATAACTCCGAATCAATTTGAATCGCCGTAGAAGTTCGATAATCTCTACGAAAAGGCCTTTTCCAGAACGATGGAGTTTGAGTTTTCAAAGCTGGTTTGTAAAGGCTACCAAAGTGCACAAAAATTGTCAGTGCCAATTTATTGTATAAACAGAACAAAAGGCAAATTGAATAATTTATTTATTTTAGAACTGAGAAACAATTTTTCCGTTTTATAACCTGACGATAAGTCAACGATTTGACATCATTCAATTCGATTGATTTTTTTATTCAAGAGGACAAAATAATTATATTAAATTAACAAAACAGAAGTAATTAAACTTCTCATTTAAACTTTTAAAATGAAATATGCAAACGAAAAAATATTTAATGTAAAAAGCTTCTTTTGTAATTGCATCTTGAAATATTAAAATAAAAAAGTTTTTAATCAACATTCTCGAAGGTACAGTTATAATAAATTTAATTTTTAAGAAAACTACAAATAATTCTAGCAAGTTTTGTAGTTTTGTTTTTATAGAGCTTTCTGTTCCCACTCCAACAATACTTACCCGCCACCATCATCATCATTATCATCATTTACTTAGAGGGAAAGAGAAATCATAAAAACAAAAGAAAATTGAAAAGGATTGAGAAAAATCTTCCCTATAAACTTTGCGCGCTGAATAAAAATAGTTGCAAAAGAAAATAATCTAAATGAAAACATAAACTTTTCTTTTGTGTCTTGTTTCGTATTTGATGTATATATTTATTTCGTGGTGTTGCTGTGTTTCTGACACACACGGAAGACACGGAAGATGAGGAAATAGCTACTAAAAAATTTCATACATTTTTAGATGAAAAACAAATTATATATATATATATATATATATATATATATATATATATATATATATATATATATATATATATATATATATATATATATATATATATATCTATATATAAACTTTTGGTTATGTGAAAAAAATAAAAGAAAATCGCATATTCACCTAACATTTTTTTTCGCGAGCTGCGAAAGGAATACGAATAACAAAACAAAACACTTTTATTCCATTTTCGTCTTCTCTTATCAAGATCCTTGATAAATTTATTTGTTCCTTATTCTCCATTAAAGCATTTCTTTGTATTTTATTTTATTTTTATTATCATTGTTGCAGTTTTACGAAAAGTTAAAGAAACAATTTTTCTTATAATAATGGCATTGTTCGCAAAACAGCAAAAAGTAAACACACCCACCGCTGTTTATACTTAGAACATGAACCGAATAATCCCACGTCTTCAGTTTCACGATAAATTAAATTGAGTAGCTACCAGAGTTTTGTTTAGTTTTAACACACCGTTTATATTGGTATGTACATAAAAGAGGTTCTGTAATTAGATGATAAAATACGAATATCATCTGGAAATTATCTAGAGAGTTATTAAATTAAACAAAAAAAAAATTGGTGGCACGGTTGACCCATAAACTCGACAATCAACAAAACGAATATTGGTTTCAAATTTATTTTATTTGATTTAAAAATTAGAAATAGTAGAAAAAATGTATAACTAAACTTTGAAGTTATCAAAGCAGGCTACGCCAACCAACAACCAGCAAATATAACAGCGTGAACAATACAATAATTCAATAAATGCACAATTGGTCAATCACAAAAGAGAGCAGAAGATGGCGCAGTTATTGTAGCGCCAAGATGAAAAAAAGTAGAGATAGAGCATAAATTATATTGCAAATTGGAAAGCTACGAATTGGAAAATTGGAAATCAATATAATGACTTTTAAAAAAGCCAACAGCGAGCACAAATTTCAGCACGTTCATTGTGGTAAAAAAACTAAAGAATTTCAACTAAAACTGGAATTACACAATAAATATAACAAAAATAAGCTAGAAATGGGAAAATTTATTGATGTCATTCGTCAAGGGCCAAATTGATCATGCAAATGGATCAACACCAACTGCAGATGCAAGTCAATCAACAACGGCACATCAAATGACGACGCATCAATCAAGAAACCTACTCACAGCAAATCATCCTCAAGCTGAGTCAAACTATGAACTTCAGGAAAGCCAACTCCTAAAACTAAACTGTAGTTAAAGCAACCAGACATCCAAATGCGAGGTTTATATCAAGAAATTATAGTGACTGAGGTCACACTGGAAAGCAAAAACAGATCCAGACCAGTTTTATGGCTCAGAATCGAAAGATAATTTAAAATATTTTGTAGAATTAAGCAAGTAAGTAGTAAGATTTTTTAATTTAAATTTCGCGCGGAAAACCATTCGTCGAAATATTTTTTTTTCTATGTTGGTATGACTGTCAGTGACATCTGTGTCTAATGTCACATCAATATAATCATTAGTGTTTAGTATACGCTTATCTGAAGGACAAAAAGTACATTCGGCGATTTTTACAATGAGTGAAATTATTCAACAAAGAAGTCCATTAAATTTTGTGTGCGGAATGAATTTTGTGGTGCCGAAACGTTCAGAATGTTGTAAAAGGCCTTCGGTGATAATTGTATGCCACGAGCAAGTATTTTTGATTGGTACAAATTATTCAAAGAGGGTCGAGAACGTGTTGACGACGAACCACGTCTAGGACGGCCATCAACATCAACTGATGATCAACACGTTAATAAAATCTAGGAATTGGTACTTGAGAATCGACGATTAACAGTCAGAGACCTTACTGGCATCGTTGAAATATCGGAAGGATCAGTGAAAACAATTTTGAAAGATCATTTGGGCCTAAGAAAAGTGAAAGCACGATTGGTTCCAAAATCACTCAATTTTTTGGAAAAACAGCGTCGCGTTGACGTCTGTGAAACAATGCTTTCCGAATACCAGAATTTCATGAAACATATTATAACTGGCGATGAGTCTTGGATCTATGCTTACGACACGGAAACAGACGATCAATCGGGCGAAAATCGTGCCAAAGGTGAGCCGAAGCCGAAAAAAATACGTCAAAGCAAGTCAAAAGTCAAGGTGATGTTGACAGTTTTCTTCGATTATCGAGGTGTGGTGCACTCCGAATTCCTTCCGACCGGCCAAACTGTCAACAAGGAATACTATTTGAGTATTATGCGTTGTTTGCGCGAAGCTATTCGTAAAAAGAGGCCGGGATTATGGGTCGACAACTCTTGGTTTTTGCACCACGATAATGCACCTTCCCATTCCACCCATATCGTTTCGCAACCACCGTATTCGCCTGATTTAGCTCCGTGTGACTTCTGGCTGTTCAGCAAACACAAACGACCGCTCCGGGGAAACTGTTTTGAGTCAACTAAAGACATTAAACGTGAATCGCTACGCGCATTGGAGGCTATTCCGAAAATTCACTTTAACAACTGTTCCAAGGATTGGAAAAAACGTTGGCACAAGTGTATTAAGGCGCCGGGGGTGGGGGCGGGGATATTACTTTGAGGGGGACAAAATAGATTTGTAGAAATAAATAAAGAATTTTAAAATTATGAACAAAGTCTTACTATTTTTTGTCCACAATATTACTTCGAGTATATCACATCGCACATATCACAAATATATAATTTTGCAAACTCATCACTAACTCACCAATCTGTACAGTAAATACAATTTTGTGCATGCCAACATACCCCCCCTCCCCTCTCTTCTCCAATGGCGCAAACAACTAGCTTTATGTTTCACCAACACACGCTAGCGTTCTCCAAGGTGAATCCTCAAATGATGAACCTACTCTGAATAACTGCATGCAACTGACGATGCATTTAATGCCAACAATGCAACATATGCTACAAGCAATGCTACAAAATCAAAGCATTATCATCCAGAAACTAGAAAGTCTCCGATAAATTATCTAAAGATATGCCACTATACGGTTTAAACCAACACAAACTCGAATTACAACACTTCCTAACAAAACACAAAATTGATCTTATGTCAGTTTCTGAAACCCACTTAACCGATAAACACAATTACGGAATAAATGGTTTACGAAGTTTTTGACACAAAACATCCCTTGGGCAGTAGTCGAGGAGGAACTGCTATATTATAAAAAAGCGTATTTGTTATTATGTTCTAAATGAATATAGTACACAGAAAATTCAAGCAACCTCTGTATGTGTGGACCTCTACAAAGAAAGCTTAGCCATCGCCATCACTTCAATATATTACTCTCCACATAATAACATTTTGGCAGATATCTACAAAAAAATGTTTGCAACCCTGGATCAACTGAAACAGTTTAACCTCAGATTATGCTGAAGGCCAAACTGGATCATAGAATTTTTACCATAGCTCGTATTTACAACCCGTGTGGCTTAGGTACTCGCAGCCAGTCAAGTAGGAGTACATTGGTCGTGGGTGATGGGGTGCATGAGGAGTGGCCTAGATTACCTCACGTAAAAGAAATAAAGATGTGACGGCCTAGACTATGCCGTCAAAACCAGGAGTCTAAATTAAGTGGATTGGACATCGGACCCAAATTGGCGTTTAATTAAAAAAATAGGGTAACATCGTTACCCTAAGTTAAGCACGATTAATAAATTAAAAAGGAGATTTACACATTTTAGCCTAAGGTCTTAATAATTAGTAAGTAACTTTAGAATTGGTAAAGCGTTACCAGCAGAAGGGAATCCGCGTGCTAATGCACTTGCGCGATTTCCGCCTCTAATGGAGCAGCTGGTAGACCCTTTACCAATTGGTCCCCTTTTATGTTAGTATATTTTTGTTTAAGCATACTCACCTATTTTCACTCTGGGGCCCAGTTAATAATTAAAAACAAACTAAAACTTTGTTATATGGTACTAAATTTTATTTAAATCTAGATTAACTGTAATAATGGTTGTGTACTCAACAAAAACAAAAAAAAACTTACTTTTAAAACTATAATTGGTTACAACGGCTAAAGCTCAGTGCGTAAAGCAATTATCCCTTCCAAAACTTAACTGCCTCTACCAAAAAATAATGTGCGGTATAGTGTTATATTAGTGTTGTATAACACTAAACTGACTGACAGAGAAGGGAGGGGGGAAAATTTAGTTATGGAAATATTCTTCTCTCTCAACCAATTATTGTAATTTTCCCGAAATCAGCCAAATTTTTGTACAAACACCGCACATTAGAAACAACGAGACATAAATCTAATTTACATGCACTTGTGGGAATTATATTTATGTGCCCCGAGAATTGCAACGTTTTAAAATGTCTACATAGGTCATTTAAGTAACTCTACGTAGAACGTTAACTCTACGTAGAACGTTTGCTTTTTCGTGTACACAACACAAAGATATGGATACATCATCCAATTACAAATCTAATATTTACGTACATTCATTTGTGTTTATAATAACTACATTATAAAGACCTTGAGTGACGTAAAGTTGCAACTTGATAACGTAAACAAGAAATAATTTTATGTTTGTCGTATTGCATCTTATACCAATTTAATGTATATGAATGCAACAACAAACATAAAGAAAAGTAGATAATTCCAGCATGATTAAGTGTTTAATGAATTTCTGTGGAGATGATATCTTCAAAGTCATGGTGAAATTACCCTGATAAACGTAAGATTATTGGGAATGGGTTGATAACGGAATATAATAAAATTCCCTTACAGCGTGAGGAAAACCCAAACCCTGAGATGAAAAGAGATCTCTTGCTCTATTCGGAAAGAGCGATGGAATAAGGTAGTCAGTCTTGGTAGCTCGACGTGGGGAACCCCATTCCCGGAGATGGTCTCCTATTCTACTGACTGAGCTAGCCGAGCACTAAATACTTATTAAATTAATTATTATTCGCTAAATTAACTCCTATAGGTTATTGTCTAAATTAATATACTATTACAATTAAGCTTAATCTTAATACTCACTAGTTTCCTTCTCCCTTTCTTTATTTTTTTATTTTTTCTTAGGTACACGGGAAATTTGTGGCTAACTAAATTATTACTATACTTGCTAACCTAATACTAGCTAACCTCTAGTTTTCTTATTATATTACAATCAATCCTATCTATATGGTAACTACTTAATTTAGACTAAGTTTTCCACGGCTCGTCCTTCTTCAGGTCGGTAATAGTTTGCTGGAGCTCTGATAATTCATCATCCAACCCGTTGGCGCTGAGTACCAGTATGCGGTTCTCGGTTTCAAATGATAAATTGAACCGTTGTACTATGTCGGCGTATCCGCTGGTATTATATGTGATTTGGGCTGTTATTATCCAAGATGGTCCTCTCAGACTGCAACCTGGTTCTAAAGATAATATTCCACCAACTCGTAGGGCTATTGTAGTGGTCTGTCTCTGACATGGTAGATCAAACACAAACTCCTGTGGTAGCACCATTAACCACCGGTTGTTCCTCAATGGGTGTATAAACGTGGTTGGCATTACAGCTCTCACTTGGCATTGCCTTGACAGCTTTTCAGCATGCATTAATAATGAAATTTCGAAGTGTTCTCCCTGTGGTGGCATCTTATACAACGGACCTTCAAGTTGGCAAATTATGGACTCCTTTACCCAAGTTTTGCATGCCTTCAAACCCTCCGCAGATATTGGGTTATATCGCGCTCTGGTATCACTGACTAACACACAGTGGAATTGGGGATCAATGTATATAAATTTGTCCTGATGCTTAGTTGGAACCGGTATCCAGTTGTATATTTGAAATTCCTCTCCCTGAATCAACGGGATTCAGACTTCGAAAATAATCTGGTCATTAATGATCGCTGCCCTAGTTTCCAAAAGATTATAAACGTGTACCCAGTGGGTTTGCGTACTGGGTACCTGTACGCTGCTAGGGATGTGCCTGTTTATCATTCATAGTTGGGTTGCCAGTTTAGCGGGTGGCAAAAAAACGCGTGCTTGTTCGGCCGTGGTGAACATCTGACAAAATGTCAATCAGATCCCCCTGGGTATCCTTGAACATAAATGCTGTTGCTGATAGTTGAAATAACACGTCCAAATATTCTGCACGCAGCGCTATTGCCTGGATTTGACTTCGCAATAACTAGTAGTGTTTCTCAATCAGTGCCTGTTCTTTACGAAGGATATTGCTGGTGAGTTCTAGGACATGCGTTTGTTACTGCAACAAGGCCTGAGCTTTCAAAGTTCCTGCATTCAACTGCTCAATCTGTTTACTGTACCTTTGAGCATCTCGTTTATCCAAGACTCCAAACAAATCGGCAAAAACGTTGCCAATGAAGTCCAAAAAACATCGCCGCACTCTGCCCGACTGTGCCCTAAACAAGTTATTATTGCCTTCTATTTGTGCCATGAGGTATGACATTGGCTCTAATAGTGCCTTACAGTGCCTAATATGACTGATGGCGTTTGGATTAGCCCCACACATTTCTTGAAGATGGTTGTGTGTTTGTTTTAAATATGGCCACTCTTCCCAATAGTTAGTAAGGTTGCAG